>CAUYQU010012508.1:0-99195 GCA_963574635.1 Cheracebus regulus | reverse complement strand
CAGAGCTTGTTATTGGTCTATTCAGAGATTCAACTTCTTCCTGGTTTAGTCTTGGGAGAGTGTATGTGTCCAGGAATTTATCCATTTCTTCTAGATTTTCTAGTTTATTTGTGTAGAGGTGTTATAGTATTCTCTGATGGTTGTTTGTATTTCTGTGGTGATCTCCCCTTTGTCATTTTGTAGTGTGTCTATTTGATTTTTCTCTCTTTTCTTCTTTATTAATCTGACTAGCAGTCTATCTATTTTGTTAATCTTTTCCAAAAACCAGCTCTGGGATTCATTGGTTTTTTTTTTTTGGAAGGGTTTTTCATGTGTCTGTCTCCTTCCATTCTGCTCTGATCTTAGTTATTTCTTGTCTTCTGCTAGCTTTTGTTTCTTCTTGCTTCTCTAGTTCTTTTAATTGTGATATTAAGGTATCAATTTTAGATCTTTTCTGTTTTCTCCTGTGGGCATTTACTGCTCTAAATTTCCCTCTAAACACTGCTTTAGCTGTATCCCAGAGATTCTGGTAGGTTGTGTTTTTGTTCTCATTTGTTTCAAACAACTTATTTATTTCTGCCTTAATTTCATTATTTACCCAGTAGTCATTCAGGAGCAGGCTGTTCAATTTCCTTGTAGTTGTGCGATTTTGAATGAGTTTCTTAATCTTGAGGTCTAATTTAATTGCACCATGGTCTGAGAGACTGTCGTGATTCCATCCTTTTGCATTTGCTGAGGAGTGTTTTACTTCCAATTATGTGATCGATTTTAGAATAAGTATGATGTGGTGCTGAGAAGAGTGTAATATTCTGTTGATTAGTGGTGGAGAATGCTGTAGATTTCTATTAGGTCAACTTGGTCTAGAGCTGAGTTCAAGTCCTGAATATCCTTATTAATTTTTTGTTTCATTGATATGCCTAATATTGACAGCTGGGTGTTAAAGTCTCCCACTATTATTGTCTGGGAGTCTGAGTCTCTTTGTAGGTCTCTAAGAACTTGCTTTATGAATCTAGGTGCTCCTGTATTGTGTGCATATTAATTTAGGCTAGTTAGCTCTTCTTATTGCATTGATCCCTTTACCATTATGTAATGCCCCTCTGTCTTTTTTGATCTTTGTTAAAGTGTGTTTTATCAGAGACTACGGTTGCAAACCCTGATTTTTTTATTTTGCTTTCCATTTGCTTGATAAATCTTCCTCCATCCCTTTATTTTGAACCTATGTGTGTCTTTGCATGTGAGATGGGTCTCCTGAATATAGCACACTGATGGGTCTTGACTCTAACAAATTTGCCAGTCTGTGCCTTTTGTTTATTTGTTTGATTGATTGATTGTTTTGAGATGGAGTCTCACTTTTGTCACCCAGGCTGGAGTGCAATGGCACGATCTCAGCTTATTGCACCCTTCGACTCCAGAGTTCAAGTGATTCTCCTGCCTCAGCCTCTGAAGTACCTGGGATTACAGGTGCCCACCACCATGCCCAGCTAATTTTTGCATTTTTAATAGAGATAATGTTTCACCATGTTCACCAGTCTGTCCAGGCTGGTCTCAAACTTCTGACCTCAGTTGATCCACCTACCTTGGACTCCCGAAGTTCTGGGATTACAGGTGTGAGCCACCAAACCTGGCCCAGTCTGTGCCTTTTAATTGGGACATTTAGCCAATTTATATTTAAGGTTAATATTGTTATGTGTGAATTTGAGTCTGTTGTTACAATGCTAGCTGGTTATTTTGCCCATTAGTTGATGTGGTTTCTTCATACTGTCAATGATCTTTACGTTTTGGGTTTTTTTTTTTTGCAGTGGCTGCGACCGGTTCTGTATTTAGTGCCTCTTTCAGGACCTCTTGTAAGGCAGGCCTGGTAGTGACAAAATCCTTCAGCATTTGTTTGTCTGTATTTTATTTCTCCTTCACTCATGAAGCTTAGTTTGGCTGGACATGAAATTCTGGGTTTAAAATTCATTTCTTGAAGAATGTTAAATACTGGCCTCTACTCTCTTCTGATTTGTAGAGTTTCTGCAGAGGGATCCGCTGTGAGTCTGATGGGCTTCCCTTTGTGGGTAACATGACTTTTCTGTCTGACTGTCCTTAACATTTATTCCTTTATTTCAAACTTTGTGAATCTGATGATTATGTGTCTTGGGGTTGCTCTTCTTGAGGAGTATCTTTGTAGTGTTCACCGTATTTCCTGGACCTTGAATATTGGCCTGTCTTGCTAGGTTGGGGAAGTTGTCCTGCATAATATCCAGAAGAGTGCTTTCCAACTTTATTGCATTCTATCTATCACTTTCAAGTACACCAGTCAAACGTAGGGTTGGTCTTTTCACATAGTCCCATGTTTCTTGAAGGCTTTGTTCATATCTTTTCATTCTTTTTTATCTAATCTTATCTTCATGCTTTGTTTCATTAGTTGATCTTCAATCTCTGATATCTTTTCTTATGCTTGATCAATTCTGTTACTGATACTTGTGTATACTTCATGATGTTCTCGTGTTGTGCTTTTCAGCACCATGAGGTCATTTATATTCTTCTCTAAACTGGTTATTCTAGTTAGCAAATCCTCTATCCTTTTACCAAGGTTCTTAGCTTCCTTGCTTTGGGTTAAAACATGCCCCTTTAGCTTAAAGGAGTGTTTTATTACCCACCTTCTGAAGCCTACTTCTGTCAATTGGTCAAAGTCATTCTCTATCCAGTTTTGTTCCCTTGCTGGCAAGAAGTTGTGATCCTTTGGAGGAGAAGAGGCATTCTGGTTTTTTGAATTTTTTCAGCCTTTTTGTGCTGGTTTTTCCTCATCTTTATGGATTTATCTACCTTTGATCTTTGCCATTGGAGACCTTTGGATGGAGTTTTTGCATGGCTGTCCTTTTTGTTGATGTTAATGCTATTCCTTTCTGTTTGTTAGTTTTCCTCTTGTCAGGCCCCTCTTCTGCAGGCCCCTCAAACTGCTGGAGTTTGCTGGAGGTCCATTCCAGATCCTGTTTTCCTGGGTATCACCAGCAGATGCTGCAGAACAGCAAAGACTGCTGCCTGCTCCTTCCTCTGGAAGCTTTGTCCTAGTGAGCACCCATCAGATGCCAACCAGAGCTCTCCTGTGTGAGGTGTCTGTCAACCCTTCCTGGGGAGGCATCTTCCAGTCAGGAGGTATAGGGGTCAGGGACCCACTTGAGGAGACAGTCTGTCCCTTAGCAGAGCTTTGAGCACTGTGCTGGGAGATCCACTGCTCTCCTCAGAGCTGGCAGGCTGGAATGTTGAAGTCTGCCGAACCTGCGCCCCCAGCCACCCCTTCCTTCAGGTGCTCTGTCCCAGGGAGATGGGAGTTTTATCTGTAAGCCTGTGACTGGGGCTGCTGCCTTTCTTTCAGAGATGCCCTGCCCAGTGAGGAGGAATCTAGAGAGCTTTTCTGGCTACAGCAGCTTTGGGGAGCTGTGGTGGGCTCTGCCCAGTCCAAACTTCCAGGTGGCTTTCTTTACACTGTGAGGGAAAAACCACCTACTCAAGCCTCAGTAATGGTGGAAGCCCCTCCCTCAACCAAGCTCAAGCATCCCAGGTCGACTTCAGACTGCTGTGCTGACAACAAGAATTTCCCCCAATGGATCTTAGCTTGCTGGGTACTGTGGGGGTGGGATTCATTGAGCAAGACCACTTGGCTCCCCAGGTTCAGCCCCCTTTCCAGGGGAGTGAACGGTTCTGTCTCTCTGATGTTCCAAGTGCCACTGGGGTATGGAAAAAAACTCCTGCAGCTAGGTGTCTGCCCAAATAGCCCCCTGTTTTGTGCTCAAAAACCAGGGCCTTATGGTGTAGGCACCCAAAGGAATCTCCTGGTCTGTGGGTTGTGAAGACCATGGGAATAGTGTGGTATCTGGGCTGGATAGCACCATCCTTCACGGCATGGTCCCTCAGGGCTTCCCTTGGCTAGGGAAGGGAGTTCCCCAACCCCTTGTGCTTCCCAGGTGAGGACATGCCCCACCCTGCTTCAGCTCACCCTCCATGGGCTGCACCCACTGTCTAACCAGTCCCAATGGGATGAGCCGGATACCTCAGTTAGAAATGCAGAAATCACACGCCTTCTGCCTTGGTCTCCCTGGGAGCTGCAGACCAAAGCTGTTCCTATACAGCCATCTTGCTGGGGAATCAAAAATTAATTTTAATTAAAATTTTTAATTGACAAATGATAATTGTATGTATTCATGGTGTACAATATAGTGATTCTTCAATACATATAATGTGTGATTGGTGATGAGACAAAGATAATTGGCATATCCACCATCACAAACATATCTCATTTCTTTGTGTTGGAAATATCGAATATCCTCCTTTTAGCTATTGGAAACTATGTAAACTATTAATTCTAGTCACCTTATAGTGGTATAGAACACTAGAACTCATTCCTCCTATCTGGCTGTGATTTTGAGAAGGATTTTTATGTTAGCTCTCAGGGCACGTAGCCTCTTACTAGGATAGGTAAGACTGGATAAATTTGTGGCCTAGACATCTCTGTGTGAAGGATGGCTTTCCATAAAAATTCAGGGGCTTATGATGGCAGAGAGTCCTATATATACAGCAGATATGTAGTAAGTGACATCAGTAATGATCTTGTCTAGAGCACAATCCCCAGAGTGAGACTGCCTGGGTTTGAATCCAGCTCTGCTACTTATCAGCTTGGGCAATTGCTTAATCTGTCTCAATTCTCCATCTGAGAAATGATGTTAAATAAAAGTATTCACCTCCTATGATTACTGAAAGGTTAATTGAACTATTGCATCTAAAATGCTTAGAACATTGCTTGACATATTTTAAGACTCAAAATGTTGTTGCCATTGTTATGGCGCATATGTATAGCAATAGAACTCAAATAATTCAGTGATACATTTGGTTTATTTGTTTCTCAGGGCTGGCTCTAACAAAGTACTTCCAACTGAGTCGCTAAACAACAGAAATGTATTGTGTCACAGTTCTGGAAACCAGAAGCCTGAAATCAGGATGTTGGTAGGGCCTCCTTGCCTCTGAAACCTCTAGAAGTATATATCCTTGCCTATTCCAGCTTCTGGTAACTCCAGGCCTTTTTTTGGCCTGTGACAGCAAGATTCCATTTTATGCCTCCATCTTTACATGGCCTCTGTGGTTCTGTCAGTGTTCAAGTTTCTTTACTTATAAAGACACCAGTTATATTGGATTAGGTATGACCTTAATCCCTAATTGAGTATGACCTGATTATATCTGCAAAGACTCTATTTCCAAATAAAGTCGTATTTGTGGTTACCAGGGGTTAGGTCTTCAACATATCTTTGGTGGGGTGGTGAAGCACAATTTAACCCATAATATCTAGAACAAAGGTATTCAAAGTAGAGGAACTGGATGTACCAGAAGCAAGCAGAGGGCACTAATGGAGTTGGGGGTGAGGTGGACGATCAATAAAAGGTGATATTTTGACATTTAACTAGTGAATAGGCCAAGAGTTTTCTCTGAATAAATGATACACCCAAACCAAACCTCTGGGCTCAGATAAGGGAAAACAAGATTTCTGTCTCTTGAGGTGTGTCTAAGGGGCAGAATTTGGAATTAAATCCTAGAGAAATCATGGTACTGAACAGGTTCCCAAGGGATAAGCAGTAGACTTAAACTTGGCACTTGACAAGTGCCAACCTATCCTCTTTTGGAAGTGTCTTTCCTCAAACATGGGATAAATGACATCCTGGCAACTTCAAAGTGTTAATGTACTTTTAACAGGCTTCATAAAAACAGCATTGTAGATTGTGGTTGCCTGGCCAATTTGCAACACAGATAGATTTTACTTATGGAAGATCTCCCAGGAATGAGAATATGTTTATTTTCTGTTTTTGACCCTTAAGTCTGCTTTGTATAGACAATATGTATTATCTCATCTTGAGAGCTTAACGGGTAGATAAATGAGTTCATCAGGTTTATGAAGTGTTTAAAGATGCCATGAATAAAAAGGTTTATCATAAGTAAAGGTATTATCATAATCTATGTGTCTGTATGATCACTATTTCCAAAGTAACCAGTCTTGATTTCCTAAGTACAGGATTATGACTATAAATAAGCATAATGGGCTGATACATTAAGGAAACTCATCTCTTTTGTATCTTAGTCAAAAAGTCTTTTGTGAATACCATATTAATGACAACTATGGAAAGAGAAATATGGAAATTGTACTTAACTTAGAATTTTCTAATCCTTACAGGAATTTGAATCAACGAAGATTAGATCATCCCCTAAGTGGGTTTTTATATAGTTGTTTCATTTCCAGTTTTCCATGCCTTTCTAACACTTGATCTTTGTATGAAAACTGCTGCCATATTCAGAGACATGAGTCATGGTACTTAAAATGTTTTCACCATATTTTAGACATCTCAGGATACTACAGTAGGAGAAGAGTAGTCTCTTGGCATTCACAATTTTTATGTTGTAAGATTTGACCTTTCACAGTGGTTCATTACATGTGTTAATTTAACTCATGCATTATTCTAGCAGATTCCTCGGCATGTGAATTTCATTTTGGCTTTTAAAAATATTGTGTATAAATTTACCTGTACATCTCTTTTCCTCCCCTGCTACCATTTAGTATGCATGTTTATTTCCTATGAAAAAAAGATATCCATGAAAAGAAAGCCAGTTCCATTGGAACTGAGAAGAAAGTAATGAGGTGATGACATAAGAGCCAGAAAAAATGGCTTCCAATAAACTAAAGATAAAATATCATATTCCTCAGATATTTGGATCTGTAATATAAATGAATCCATCATAAATTCTATGCAGAAACCAGGTGGAGTGAGTATTAAATGGTTTCAATGAGTTTTCCAGGTCTTGCCAACATTGCTGAAGTGAGAACCTAACATCTAGCCAAGACACTGGAATGGCTACTGCAATGATCTTTATGATAAAGAGAAATATATAAGAATTTTTACTTCTTAAAAAATGCACAAACCCCTGTTTGTGATTGTTGCCTGGAATATTTTTCCTAATCTGTTTTCTTTTGATAATAGACTTAGCCTTCCTCCTACCAATAAGAGAGAGTGAACAAATGACCCAGAACTGGCCAGTCAGCATGCATGGATTTCCTGGATGCAGTGATTGACTCATGAATGTGCAGGGGACCATAGAGGGCCAGCCACATTTATTTCATGACTCAGTTTTGCTGGAATTGGTAGATCTACCTTTTAAGTTATCAAGCTGAATAGAGGTGATTTAGAGGATAAATGGAGTAGGTGCAACTGCAGTAGGTGAAAATAAGGTCAAAGTGCAGAGAGAAGTTGATTGAGAGTGAAAGTTGAAGGCAGGCTTTGTTTAAGCTCAGATCTGTTTGTGCCTGAAGGTGGCGTTTTTATTTTACTGCATTCTATGAGGGAAACATATGGTTAGTAATATTCATGAATAGTGGGATTTGCAAAGAGCTTAAGAGAAGATCCTGCAAGTGGCTTAAGGTTCTGCAGTACCTTATACCCTTCTGCCTACGTGCTAATGAGCATTTACACTTCTTCATTGGCTTTGAGATTTTGATGAATTGAATCTCTGCATTTTAAGATACTTAGAAACTCTTTGCTTCATGGGAAACACATTATATTTACAAACAGTGAAAAGAATATGTACATCAATTGATAATTCAGTACCCTGTGAATGTTTAGCTACTTTAATAATGAATATCAATGTGAAAGGGCTCTGTAAATGATGAGAATTTAAAAGCATAGTAATAAAAATGTGCTCCTCAACACCAACACAGTTATTTTTTATTTTTTTATCTCTTTTTGAGACAGAGTCTTGCTCTGTTGCCCAAGCTGGAGTGTAGTGGCACGATCTCAGCTCACTGCAACCTCTGCCTCCTGGCCTCAAACAATTCTCCTGCCTCAGCATTCTGAGTAGCTGGGATTACAGGCATGCACCACCGTGCCTGGCTAATTTTTTTATTTTTTTTTAGTAGAGATGGAGTTTTACCATATTGGCCATGCTGGTCCAGAACTCCTGACCTCAAGTGTTCTGCCTGCCTCAGCCTCCCAAAATGCTGGGATTACAGGCATGAGTCGCTGCACGCAACCCAACACAGTTATCTCTATATAATTTATTCATATGTAATTTCTATTTTAAATATTTCTGCAGTTTTTTTTCTAATTTGGTCATATTGTGTGAAAAGTGGTAAATAAGAAAGCAGTGTCATCTTCCTTGCACTTTATATCTACAGATGTAAAATTGGGACCATCAGCTATCTATTACCTAGCATTCAATTAAAGAAAGCAAAATAGAAAATAAGATACACAAAACTCTTTAAATGCCTAATCTGATGCTAGTGATATTTTAAAACTGAAATATTATTGTAACCATTTATTAAAGAGGCAGTTCTAATCGAGTAGTGCTAAAGAGAGCTGTGATATAATAGGAACTGGAGTTATCTTCTGTCAAAGTACTATCCAGTACCAGTTACTACAACTTTATCAGATTTTTAATCTTTACAAACCACTCTGTATGGGAGTTGGTATTGTCCTTATTCTTAAGAACTTGAGGCTTAGACAGGTATAATTACTTGCCAGAAGCAAGATAGAGTCTTTCTGTTGCCCAAATTCCTTCCATGGCTCCTTTTAGGATGAAATTCAAGCTTCCTAGCCTGGATGACAAGACCCTGATTATCTATCCCTTATTAATCGTTTTTTTGTTTTGTTTTGTTTTGTGTGTATGTTTTGTAGAGATGGGATTTGACCATGTTGCGTAAGCTGGTCTCAAATTCATAGGCCAAAGCGATCTGCCCACCTTGGCCTCCCAAAGTGCTAGAGTTACAGGCATGAGCCACTGTACCTGGCTGCCCCTTGTTAATCTTTACAGCTTCATTTCTTGTTGTTACACACTTAGACTTCAAGTTTCTAGATTTTCTTTCACTTCCTATAATATGACATATGTTGTTTCTACTGTGAGCAGTATTCCCTTTCATGTCTCACCATTCTGCGACTAAGTCCTCTTCATTCTTCAAGTTTCCACTTAAGTACCACATCCTCTAAGAAACTTCATCAAGTCCACCATTGATGAACATGACGAACCAGTCCACCATGAACAATGCCCATTGCATTGTTCATTCATTGATTCAGCAAGTATTTATTGAGGATCCTCTATGTGCCAGGCACTATCCTAGATACTAGGAATACAACAATAGGCAAAAAAGAAGAAAAGTCTCTGCCCTTGTAGCTTGTACTCTAGTATTATTAATTATTTAATTCAGTGTTACTCATTAGATGTTTACTTCAAAAGAGCACTGATTGTATTTGAATTGTTCTGTTAACATTCTTGGGGTCTAACACAATGGGATATTATAAGTATGTGGTGGCCATTTAATATTTATTGAATCAAGGGAGAGATGAATGGCTTCACTTATTATTTAATTTATAATTGTCTTGAAGAAGTGAAAGAATGTTCTGTTTGGCTCCTTTTATCTTTTCATACTGCTACCATTATAATACCAGACCTCATTGTTTCGTGACTATATTAATGCAGTGAACCTCCAATGGAAAACAACTTTTTTTTTCAATTTTTCTTCACCATTGGATTCTGCATAGAATTGCCAGATTTATCATCCTAAACATTACTGGAATTGCTCTCCTTGAAATACCTTATGCTAGAATTCGAGACCCTTATAAT
Organism: Cheracebus regulus; assembly: GCA_963574635.1. Classification (NCBI taxonomy): domain Eukaryota; kingdom Metazoa; phylum Chordata; class Mammalia; order Primates; family Pitheciidae; genus Cheracebus; species Cheracebus regulus. Next base: position 89,583 of record CAUYQU010012508.1, on the reverse strand, counting down.
ATAATGGAACCATCCTTCTCTGACTTATCTCTAGGTGTTTCATATATACTCTCTATTCAATCCAGTTTTTTGCTTGTTTTTTGCAATCCACTTATTTTGGTTCATTTGTACCTTTCTGCCTAGAATCTTTCAGTTTATGACAAATTCCATCAATGTTGCACGTCACTTCTTTTTGGTTAAGTCTTCTTTAATAATGTCAGCCAAACTTTGTTTCCTTAATTTCTGATTTCTGTAAGAATTACTGTCTGTACCTGTTATATTCCAAAATTTTTGTAAGCAGCAGAATCTACCCTGTATCACATCTGTAATATAAATACATGTGGACATATGCACACATGTATATGTGCACACATATACACACACAAAGAACTCTTACATGGAACTGCAAGGTATAAAAAAATACAAATATAGCTTCCTGTACTAATGACCCCAATACTCCTCAAAAGCGCTTCAGCTCCGCAGAACATACCTGAAGCCAGTGTTGTGACCTCAGTCACAATGATCTTTGCTTCCTCTCACTATTCCAAAGAAAAAGTCAGAAGTGGTCAGGGTGACCTTGCATTGGTGAGAGGAAAATTACTTTCTCATGAAACAGAAAGAAAGAGTCATATTTGCCATACCTGCTGCAGCAACCATTTCAAGCCTTGTGTTTTTGACTTACCATCACTTCCCAGAAAACATGTGCAGGGAACAGGGAGTAAAGTCAGATTTCATCCTTTCTCAAGTTCTGAGACACTTGAAATGCTAGAGAGCCTCTAAACTAGATTCTTCTAAAACTGTTTAAGCAGTTCACATTTCACTCATCTATGGACCAGAGAGAAAGGTCCATGGTCAAAGGTCAGTGTCTTCTTATTGATAAAAGGCCAGATTAGGAGCAGTTAACCAGCTGGAGGCCCCATCTGTTTTCTGTTCATATATGTAAGTCTGTATATCCCAAGTATACTCCATGGACCTTAGGAAAATCAGTTGTATTTATATGCTGTAACTATAAAGTTATTATTATTAAATTATTTCATATAAGCTTATCTTCCCAACCAGTTTGAAAAAATGACAATTTTTTAAATAATTCTCCATTACACCTATGGCATAGTAAGTACTTAATAACCACCTGTTAATTAAAATGAAATAAAATATCCTAGTCTATGTACTTAACTGTTACTTAGAGTTTTAGAACATTTTTCTGCTCTGACATGTTAACTTTATATAAAATAACATAACTTTATAGGGGAAATCAAGTGTTATTTATAAACTATATTTGATTTGTGACATGATTTAATATTTTTAAGGACAGACTTATGTCTTTAAAAATATGTGTTAAGAACATCTAAAATTTTTGTTTAAACACATTAAGCAAGGAATATAGAAGATGCAAAGAATTTTGGAAATTTCATGAAGTAAAGTTTATAAGGCAATGCAGCTAGAAATGATGTGGTTTTATAAGGCAAACTTTTCCCAACAAGAAGCAGTTTAATAACTTATCAAATACGTATTATGAACATGTTTTTCAATTTTCTGTGTTTTGTCAAAGGAAAGGAGAAGAGTTGATTGATAATCCTGATTGATCTTTTTAGCAATTCAAATATATAAACAACACTCATCATTTTTAATTGACAAGAATTAAGCTAAATTTGAGATTAGGATTGCTAATGAATCACAGTTTATTATGAGTTAGCAGCTATTTCATGTTTTCCAAACACCTGTACTAGTTTTCTAAGATCACTCAGTTTATATGCCATATATACCATGTTAGGCAAACATGATTTTTGCATAATTTCATTAGATATTTGTGGTATACTGAAGAAACAAGAAACTTAAGACCTGATAGGTGCTTAAATTAGAGACAAGCACATATGTAAATGTTAATATGCAAAGACTTTGTGGATGTTACGATTTCAGTCAGTTTAAGATACTGTGACACCTATTTGTTTCAGAGGGATAAAAAAAATGATGGTTCATATCACTGTAGCATATAAAAAAATTTTATACAGTGTCTTCAATTGAACATTAGTCCTGACATAAATTTAAGTTAGTCTAGTACAAGTTCTCAAATTTTTAGATTTATACTTCCGTTGGACAAAGAAAACAATCTCATTTCTTAATGTAATTTGAAATTTCAAAATGAAAACATCATTTTTAAAAGTAAATGTAAAGTATTTATAATTTGTCAATTATTTTAGAAAAACTATATATGCTACTGCCTCTGTTGAGTAATGTGATGGATGGAAACAGGCAATAAAATGATTTGTCCATATCAGATATCAATGGGCGATCTAAGGCCTAAACCCATAGAAGTTTCTAGTACAGAGAGGGAAGACCACTGATGTCAGGAAGCTGATACTTTTCAGTACCATTGTTTATATATACATCTTCTCAAGTATGCTTCTTGAGGCCATATTTTTATTTCTCTATTACCCCAGTATAATCCAGCACAAGTGAAAAGTGAACCAGTCTTCAGTGTTTATTCATCTGTTAATACAGAATACTTAGTAAATATTTCATGTTTCTGTGTTTTGTTCATTGTTTGGATATTTAACTGAATAAATATTTCTGGAATATCTACTAAAAGATATGTAAAGGAATGAAAGATAGATTTTTAAAATCTAGTCGGAATTAATAAATGGGCTCATTGCCTTTGTCAGAATTATTTTTCAGATAACAATTTTTCTTAATACATTTTCTTAAATTTTAAATGAATCTGCTCAAATATGTCTGAACAATAGTTTAATAATTTGTCAATTCAGAATTACATGTTTAATTTCCATACACATAACAATAAGCTTATATATTTTTACTGAGGAAGTGATAGTAAATAATCAGTCTAATACTTCCTCTGCTTATAGCATTTAAGCATTGCCATTTAAGAATAGCACTTACTAGCTTTGTTCACTTACTGGTAGGCATAAATAGAGCTGAATACTTAAAAGTCAATTTTAGCCAAAACCCTTCTGCTGATATTCTCACTGCCTGTAATTGCCAAATTAATAATGAATATGTGGACTTTAGAATTAAATGTCATTCCTTGCCTGCCTTAAGATTTTAAACTATTAAAATCAAAACAATCCTTTAAATTGTCAAAATGTGAGGACTATCGTGACGAGAAAAGGGATGATTTTCTCTTTTTTTCCCTACGTAGAAGATTTTTCTTAACTGAGTTTTCCAGAAATCTAAGAAAGTTTTGTTTTTTCAAAAAATCCATTTGTTGAAATGTCTTACACTACTTCTATTTGCTATGTCACTTCCAGCTTTTGAAACATTACTACCATTACATAGCCATGGAACAGAGTGGTCTTGTAAATGAGCTTTGTTACAAAAGAAAATGAGACTAACTGGAAACTCGTCATGGTGCTGCCACTCTGAAAGATTGGTAATATCACCAAAGCCATTTAGAGATATTTCCACTCTTAGAAAATGGAAATTGTGGAGCATGAGACCTAGTCTATTTGATTTCAGCCTTAATAGCTTTCAATATCTGACAGCATACATTCGGATAAAAAGTGGAAAAAATACAGAACAACTTTTTGTATATTTTACTAATGGCCACATTGATAACAGATTCTTAATTCTTCTATCTAAATCTTACAGAGCATTCTAAATGTTTCTTAGACAATCCCTGAAATAACTGCCCTTTCTTCTGTTTCACTTGTTAGTATATATCATTTGCTAAGCTTTTTTCTTTCTTACATTGCTTCATTATTAAAAAAAAAACAATTCTGCAAGTTCTGTTTTGAGTCTCCTTATAGATGAGGCAGCTGAGGCCTTTTACAAATACCTCTCTTGTTCCAGTTACACAAGTCATAATTTACTGAGCGCGATAGTAAAATCCTTTAAAAATGTAGTTAAAAGAATAGAGTGTGCCTATGCAAAGGAGGAGATTGGGAAAAGCGAATTGGAAGAGTCTATGCATTCTGTAGCAGAGAAAGCTGATTCAAGCAGAATGAGTAAGAAAGTAATTAAGAAAGAAGCCACCACTTATTGACTAAGGTAAAACAGAAGGAATACACATAAAATCAGAAACTAACAAAGAGCAATTATGATAATAATGCTCCAAAAATTTCTGAGTGAAGAAGAGTAATAACAAACCCTTATGATAACAAGTGCCAGATGTCTAGTATGCACTGTATTAAAGTAAATGATGTTCAATTATAATTTAATTTCTAAATCTGGTTTTGTTATAATCCTTTAAGGGAGGTGCTATTTTGATGTTCATTTTTACACATGAAGAAACAGATAAAGAGAGATTAGTTAATTCTCCAGTGGCACTCAGCTGATTGGGTGGTGGAGGTTGGCTTTGGAACTAAGCAGTCTAGTGTCATAATCTGTGTTCCTAAACATTGCACTGTACTGCCTCTACAAAGGGCGAAATAACATATCCAGGAAAAAGCAAAATGCCAGAAATGAAAGAATACTGAGACACAGTATTAATAAACACTACGATTTTTTTAAAGCCCTAGAAATACAGGCTTGGAAGGCCCAAAATGGAAACACTAAGACATAGCTGAGCACCCTAGATCTGAGCAGTAATGACAGTCCATCTTTCAGGGTCCTGGAGGGAATTGATGGGGATCTGAAACCTGAGATGAGTGTTTTTAAAGTGAAACCTGAGATGAGTATTTCCAAAGTGAAAATTATTAATTAATAATAATTAGGCTTCTTATTATAATATTGATTGGTGCTAAAATGGAAAAACAGTGATAACAGGTGGAACAAATGCATTCCTAATTCAATAAATTAAATCTTTTAAAGTGTTCAATCAATGAAGGGAAACCTCAAAAAAAAAAAAAAAAAAAAAAAACAATCTCAATGGTGAGAACACTCATCTTTAGGATGAAAACATAAATATAGGTTCTATTAATTTACTTTTTATTGATTGAAATAGTGTACTGTGGACATAATGATGATATTGTATATGCTTGGGCCTTCAATAAAATAGATTTTAAAATGTAGACTATTCTGTTTTGTTTCCATCTGATTACAGTTATGAACTGAGATTTAGGGGATTAATGAGGTATTTACTACTGGATTATTGTCATTGTTATTAACTATTGTAATCTACTATGTATTTTATTCTTGTTTTTTTTTTTTAATTTTCCTGCATTGTTTCTCATTAACATTGGCTAACAGTTTATCTTCATAAAACAGCATCATAAATATGAAGAAATGTTTGAAATTACTGCTATTTATCTGCACTGGTGTTATTGTTTTATATTTTATTTTAAAGCTTTATTGTTTCTTTTAAAATCCTTGCAATTTCCTATATATATGTATATTATATATATATTTATATTTCATTTTTTATAGCCAAAAATGTGCTGCTAGAAATTTCTGTATTTAGCAAATTTTGATTTGAGTTAAAGACTTTTTCATTATTGTTCTATATTATCAAACCAGAGTGACCTGGTTAATAATTTACAGTTTGTTTTCATAAAGTACCTAAAACATATTTATCCTTTGGAAAGGTAATATTCCCTATGGGAAAATATCATTTTGAAATATACCTCTTTAGTGAATTAGAACTCTGTTGTTTTTTCTTTTTTAGTTTATTTTACTATAGATACAGATTTCTAGATAGAAGCAAATGCTGTCATAATATGCAGTGTCACCGTTATCTGAGTAATTGCCTCATTTTAAAAGTTTGTTCATTCTGTTAATGAACTACACATACCTAGGCAAGCTGATTTGTACTTGAACTTTTCATCCACTTATGACTCCATAAACCAGGATTACCAGCCAGAGGAAACATATATACTTGTAGTACCCACTGTGGTTAACCTCTAACAAAACCCCTAAACAAAATCCTTCTCTGCAAAATTGTAGATTTTAGAAAAGAAAAAAGTTTTGGTAGATAGAGTATACAAAAACTAAACCAATAAATTTAATAAATTAATCTCCTCATGCAGCAAATTAGACATAAATTTAGTTCCCTAACATTAGGGATTTTATTGTCTTGGGAAACTGTGGCTATTGTGGAAGAAATACTGGGTGGAAGTAAATGAAGCTGAAAGTAGTGTGGAACTCCAATGGTGAAAATTGCTAAATGATTAAGTAACGTCTTTTCTAAAGGAAAAATTGTAATCTGTTAGTTTAATATGAATTGGAAAAACCTGTATAAGAAGTTATTCTACTTCATGCAAGTCTTCCAAGATGATAAAAGCCAGTATTTTGGAGAAAAAAGGTCTTTATAGAAAAATAAATAATGAGTCAAGAATTAAAAGCACTTGATTTCTATGTCGTAGTATTGAGACAGCCTTGCCAATTTTGAAATATTGACCTATTAAAAATCTATTTTTCATTTGCAATTTATTAATTTATTGTTTCACAATTTTTAACGACATACTACTCTGTCCCTAGACAACCTAATTTGTATAAGCTTCCTTTAGCCTGAATTATATGATACTATAAAATTTTTGCTCAGTATCAAGTTGGCCCAATGGTGTTCTTTAACAAATTTCCCTTTCATATAGTCAAGTAAATAGGACCAAATGTATAAGTCTTTGCACTAAGTCAAAGATATAAAATAATTTTATGTGAAAATGTATATTTTATATTACATTAGTTATGCATCTTCTATTCAGGATGACAGTTGTATCGGAGTCCTCTTCAAGCTATTATGTATAGCTCTTATAGTGGAACCTTATCCTAAAATGTTCAGTATTACCTACTTTGGTTTACATTTTCTAGTGCAATAATTTAATTGCCAATATAAACTTAGAAACAATAGAATTCTTTGAAAAACAATGAAATTATAATATAGATATGCTTATTTGCACATTTGCTAAATTGCACATTTGCTAAGTTCATTTAGACTTACATACCTAACATTTAAATAATACAAGGTTGGTTCTTGTTTTGAACACCTATCCCTCTACCAACATCTCTCTATTCAGAAGATGCAAGGCAGATGCTTGGTTCTGGTCATGTTTATCTTTCTGATTTGTCCTGTCTTCTTTGCCAAGATTCTATTCTCAAGGGCCTCTTTGTCCTCAATATGCTGGCCATTATCTTCTGTACTTAGAAGCACACTGGTTTTAGAGACTCTTAGACTCGCCCCGTGACTGATTCATTGTACAATTTGTGTATTGCAAGAGCTTACTCGGCTAACTACAAAGAGTCCCTTGTCACTGCTCTAGCTCATTATTGTTTTCTCCTCAGCACTACTTTTCTGTAATCTATAGTGAGTCAAGTCCTGAACTTCTGTTTAATGACTCCCGGACTAACATACTGCCCACTAATCTCTGAATTCCTCCTTTGTGGTGGGTGGCTTTATACACACACATGCACACACAAGTTAATATTTATATTTATGTTTGTATATACTTGCATCTTCATACCTGTGATTTCAAAGCTTAATAAATATCTTTCCAACAGTGATATATTGGGGTGGGGGGCAGCTCTTCCTTTCCCTAAGAAATAAAGACGAATACATTCTGCATGTTTTTTTTTTTTCCGTTTCCTATTTCAAACCTCAAAAGGCTTCAACTTAGATCAAAAGTTTTTGGCACCACTCCTGTGTGAAAATTGTTTCCCATAAAATTTTATTTAAAATTGGCTAAACAAAGACCTGGAACCAATCCAAATGCCCATCAATGATAGACTGGACAAAGAAAATATGGCACATAAATACCATGGAAGACTACACAACCATAAAAAGCTATGAGTTTGTGTCCTTTGTAGGGACTTGGATGAATCTGGAAGCCATCATTCTCAGCAAACTGACATAAGAACAGAAAACCAAACACTGCATGCTCTCACTCATAGGCTGGTGTTGAACAGTGAGAACACGTGGACTCAGGGAGAGGAGCATCACACACTGGGAGCAGTTGGCAGGAGGGCGGGGGCTAGGGGAGGGACAGCAGGGGGTGGGGAGGGTGGAGAGGGATAACATGGGGAGAAATGTTGGTTATAGTATGCACCTATGCAACAACCCTGCATGACCTGCACATGTACCCCAGAACCTAAAGTAAAATAAAAATTAAAAAAATAAAATAAAATGGACCAAAGTTATGGAGGCAAGGAAGCACTATTAAAAGGCAATTATGCAAAAGTAGTTGTTTGCTTAGTCCTTACTTTGTAGTTCGTTACTTAGGCAGAATATATATGGTTTTTGGTAGAAGAGATAAGTAATAGTGTGTAAACATCACAGGATATTGGCCACTCTTGCACCATTTGGTTAGAGGAGCCATATACAAAACAGCTGAGTCACCCCACTTAGGGTAATTACCAAGATAGATTTTATTAAATTAATCTCACCAAATAGATTAAACTGCTCAGTGTATCTGATAGTTCTTACTTCTCCAGTGCAAAAACAAATGGCAGGTTATTTCTCACAGGAAAAATAACCAACAATATTTGTGTCATATAAGGTTGCTAACAGGTATGAATCGTAATACTCCAGAAAAGTAAACTTATGTTCTATTTCAGTATCTTTATTGTGTTAATTTTGTTAAATGCTGTAACTCTGAATTTCTGACATAAGTATATACAGTTCTGTTAATAATCTGCTGAAGACATAATAAATTTTTGGGAGTATTCAGCCAGATGGATGGATGTTTTCCTAGAATGCTAGGAGTGTTTTAAATACTTGCATTGTGCATCTATAGTATTGATGCTTTTTAAACATGATAAGTATTGGGGTACTCTACCTACCAGCATTCTCATGAGGAATGAGAAGCAAATAATGAGAACCTAGGAGAATGTGGGAAGCATTGATGTGAACTTGCCTTGAATGCAAAAAAATTTTCAGAGCCTGTATGTTTCAGAAATGCTGTCAAGGCCAGGTAAAGTACAAGAGAAAGGGAATTAGCCTTCTGGGGAATTTCGAGCCCTGAGCAACCAAGGAGACAACTTATATCATTAGTTGGCATTGGCATATTGTGCTGCTCTTTGGACATCAGAATCTTGGGTACTCAAGAAGATGGAGGATGGGGACCAATAGTAAGTGCATGTTATAGCCTAGTAAGCCTTTACTCTGTGTGATGCCATGGACCCACTCTCTATCCTTTCGGGTACCTCCTGGATATTTCAGTTTAGTGACCACTTTCTTCCTGAAATTTGGTATCAAGACAGCGAATGGTATAATAGGACTTAAGGATAAATCCCTTATCTTACAACTGGAATATCCAAGGCCTGAGCAATAAATACAACAAAATGCCTAAAGAAATGTGGTGTTATCACCCTTCTTAGGTTCATCCCTCCCCCATCTGTCATTTACTGTGGTTCTTTCCTATAATAATGAAGTCCTAATCTCACAACAACCTAGAATAAGCAGTAAAAGAGGTTGCCTTTCAAATGTTCATCCCCTCCACACATAGCCCCTATGAGAGGAACAATACTAGTATGCAGAATGAGGGCTGTGTGTGCTATGGGAGTCTCAAAAGCACAGGTGTATTTAGTCATAGTAACTAGCTTGTTAGTGAATCTGCATCTCTGGAGATTCTGATTCAGGGCCCAGAAATCTGTAGTTTTGAAACCTGTCGAAGCGATTCCGATGTAGAATTAGGTGGAGTAAACAACCATAAGATATGTGGAGGTTCCACATTCTATCTCAGACTTGCTGCACACCTGTGACTTAAAGGCTTAAAACAAGCACAAATTCAGATAAATTGAGGCCATTGGTTTCCATCAAAGCAAGCTCCACAAACTTGTCAATCTCTGTGAGTCCCAAGGGCATCTCAAAATCTCTGGCCTTAGTAAAGGATTTTCAAGTTAAGCATGGCCTAGGCCTAATAGAAGAATGCTAGCACAGCAGGTGTTTCTAGTTTGCCTCCTGGGCACACGTGTCTAGGCACTAGGGATATGGCGAACAAGACTGACAAGGTACCCAGCTTAGCAGAGGTAATATTTCAGTGGGAAGAATCAGAGAAGAAACAAGCATGCACATATATCAACTAGATAATGCTGATTGTGGCATGATTACTGTAAAGAAAGTAAAGGATGATGGTGGAGAGAATTTGCTTCTTTACACAGGATGGTCAAGAAAGACCTTATTGATCATGTGACATATATCTGAGACCTTATGGATGAAAGGAAGGCAGCCTATGAAAATTCGAGGAAGAAAATACCTCCATTTTTTTAGTTATGTTTTATTTGAGCTACTATTTTCTTTTGTTAGGCTTTTAATCTTTTTATGATTATGTATACACATTGTTTTCCTTTACTGAACATTATGATAGGTGGCCTTTCTATAAAAGACCTATGGCTGCTCTAAGGTAAAGTCAATGACAGTGTGATGATCAGATGTGTAGTAAATTTCAGGGTATTTTATTTTCTAAGCAGAGTTTACAGCAATTGCTCTTTTCTATTTTATATCATCAAGCCAAAATCCAATTATTGCAGTGATCTTGTAAATCACTGAGATTGTCTCTTATCACAAAGTTATTATAGACAAGAAAGAAGATATTAATTTGGTTTTTATAAAACTAAATTCATGATAATGTACTTCTATACTTCAACAAAAGGAAACATATCCTTATAATGTTTGCATTGTCTAGAAACTTTTTTTTTTCATTCTGGCTGTGAGATTATACTTTACGTTGTATGTTAGTTGCTATAATTGCTTGATGCCTAACCTGCAGTTTACAACATAAATTAATGTCTTGATATTTATGTCATTTACATATACAGAGTTAAAAAGCAATTATCTTTGAATCTTCAGAGATGGCCAGGAATTAAAATGGAAGGATAAAAAAGGTGTAAGAAGCCAGAAGCGGGAGAGAAGATGCTTTAGAATGTCTCTAGAATGCCTTCCATTCTGGCATTCCTTATTCCCTCCCAACTCCAAGCACCAGATTTCTATTCTGTCTGGGATCTTGACATTTTAGATACAACCATTTTGAAATGCCACTTTGATACAGCATTTGTTAAATTCTTATTAGACTCCAGAAATTCTTCTAAGCCTGTTAACAATATTAATTCATTTAATTCTCACCATAGCCCAATAAGGTAAGGTACCAATATCACCCCCATTTTATTGATTGTCTTTATCAATTGATTGTATTTTGAAGCTCAGATAAGTTGAGTAAATGTCCAAGTTGGAGCCTGAGTAGTGTGGATCCAGAGACTAGGCCTTTAAATTATACCCCACCCTCTAATGCCTTTGATTAGCCATTTTGTCTTGGGGATATTTTAATAACAGCCTAAAATGTAACTATTAAACTTGCCATAGAAATTCCAAATAATGTCTGAAGCCTGTGTCTTAGCCCCTCACCTGAGTTCCTGTTTTCCCTGAGCCTTACTTACCAAATGTTTGACCCTCACCTCTGTTAGGGAGCAAGGAAAGGGAGAGAGCCAGTAGCAAGACATGGTCTATACACAGTGTCAGCCTCACACCCATTGTCATATGAAGGGCTGCATAAAATCAGATGCAAGGAAATGTTTTGCTTCATAGTTTGTTTCCTTGAAGTTCCTTCCTTCAACTTCTAAAGTTAATGGGGAGCTCGTGAAGGTATGGTTTCCAACCATATATTTTCTGTGTTGTAATTTTTGGTTTGAAACATGTCATATATTTGACAGGTACAAAGATTCCTGCAGTTTGAGAGAAACTGGCACCTGTGATAAGTAATCTATACCAACTATAATTTCAATAGATACATAGGTAGAAGAGTAATTATCTTATTACTTGTTAGCTAATAAGCTTTATCCTTGCCTATTTAAAAATTTGGTAATAAAAATGTGCTAATTAAGTTTTTAAGATGGATAATTTCTAAATTATGCTCATATCATATTATATATACACATATATAAAAATATATAAAAGTTTTAAGAAGTGTTTTACTATTTATGTTAGTTTTTACAGCTCCAGATATAGCTGTGAAATTCCCCAGAGCAGGCACTGGCATCCATGCCTGGCAGTGTTTGGACCATCCTATCCAGTGCTCTTTATTTATTTCCCCCTGGCTTAGATCTGACGTATGATTACAAGAAAGTATATGATGTGTCTCACAAACCAACTTCTTAATGCCTCAGAATATGGATTTATTTGCTCTAAGAACAAAAAATTATTTGTAAACTATCTTGTAAAACATATTTTTTCAAAAATGGAAGAATATGTTTCTGATGTTTCTACTGTGTATCTCATGCTCAATAGAGGGAAGAAGCTATATGATTGCAGTCTACCAAAGGGATGCATTACTAGTTAAAGCTCCTTTTTATTTACAGTCATTTTGTTAGTGTTTAAGATTACCAAGTGCACACATTCTGAAATGGAATCCACCTGTACCTGCTTCATGCTTATAGTTGGTTTTTAGTAGCTAATTCTTGATAGTAAAGATAGAAATTTATAGCATATAACATTTTTATTTCACTGTTTTATAATTGTTTCATCATTGAACTCACTTGACTGGTTTTTCTATGAACTTTTGTCAAGTAAGGAATAAAATTTAAAACATTTCAGTAACTTCCTTGTAATTGTAGGATATAATGTGTTAAGATCTACTTTTGGCCTCCTGATTTCTTATTCGCAAATACATTCATTCTGTTTAACTCTTGGTGTTGCAGAAGCAGCCCCATCATGTTCACCATTCAAGCACAAAATTTTAAAAATATTACACACACACACACACACACACACACACACACACACATATAAATTTATAAAAATATCAAAGATACCATAATGTGGTAGCTGACAGAAAAAGCTTTGGATCAGGTGAATCGGAATTTAAGCCCTGGGTCATTTATTTTTAGCAGTGACCTTACCAAGCTACATAATCTCTCTAAGCTATACTGTTTCCTTATCTGTATAATATAAATAAAAATACTATTTTTGTTTATTTTTTTAATACAAAAATCTTGCCCCGTTGCCCAGGCTGGAGTACAAAGGCATGATCTTGGCTCACTGCAAACTTCCACCTCCCAGGTTCAAGCGATTCTCCTGCTTCGGCCTCCTGAGTAGCTAGTGTTACAGGTGCACATCACCACAGCTGGCCAATTTTTTGTATCTTTAGTAGAGACACGGTTTCACCATGTTGGCCAGGCAGGTCTCCAACTCCTGACTTTATGATCTGCCCTCCTCAGCCTCCCAAAGTGCTGGAATTACAGGTGTGAGCCACTGCGCCTGGCCTAAAAATATTATTTTTTAGAGCTCTGAAAGTGGAAATGAAATAAATATTAAGTAAATGATTTTTTTAAAAGAGACAAAATAGCTCTTCCAAGAAACTTGGTTTAAAAGAGAAAGTGAGAATGTTAAGAGATACCAGTTCCCAGTAATTTTTTTGGTACTGTGTTTCATAGTTTTTAATACTTGTAGTTTTTTTCACTTTAACATTTTATAAAAATGTTCCTTATAATTTAAGTTTAATGGAGTTTTATTTTTCTTTCTTAGTGGTACATAAACTAATTATGTGTCTTACAGTAGATAACATTTTGGATTCAATGAAATGCGGGATTTATGATACATATCAACATTTCTTTCTCTTCAGGAGGCAGTAATGTGTAGTGGCCATGTATTCAGACCTCAGTTGTAGATAGATTATGCCAAATTCCAGAACTGTTCTTTGTGTCATCTCTTACCTGCAAAATGAAAACACATCTCATGGCGTTATTAGGGTTAAATTAGAAAATGTGTATAAACGTCCTAGCAGCGTCTCATACAGAATTGTAAAGTGCACAATGATAGCCGTTATTGTTATTATTGTCTTCATTTTTTCTAGTTACTCTGTATACTAGTGGACCCAGACATTAGAGCCAGGTTTGCCACTAATTAACTTTGGAAACTTGAACAAAGTACTTAGCTTTTCTGTCTTACTTTCTTGTTCTGCAAAAGAATGTTTTGGCCTAGATAAACTTGAAATTAATTCTGGTTCTAAAATTTTGTAATTTTATTATTTAATTCAAATTCCTAATATAATATGACCATAAAATGAATTTTGTTTCTTTCAGTTTGTGGGGACATTCATGGACAATTCTTTGACTTGATGAAGCTCTTTGAAGTCGGGGGATCTCCTGCCAACACTCGCTACCTCTTCTTAGGGGACTATGTTGACAGAGGGTACTTCAGTATCGAAGTAAGTCTACATCATATCTTCTTAGCTGTTCAGTTATGGATCAATAATATCTCAAAAAAAATAAAAGCAATAAATGTTACTGCCTTATGGAAACCTCTAACAATGAAATGTATTGCACTTAATTCATAGGATATTACATATTCTATTTTCAGTTGATTCCTATATGTTTTTTGTTTGCTTGTTTTTGAGACGGAATCGGGCTTTGTCGCCCAGGCTGGGGTACAGTGGCGTGGTCTCTGCTCACTGCAACCTCCGCCTCCAGAGTTCAAGCCATTTTTGTGCCTCAGCCTCCTGAGTAGCTGAGATTACAGGTGCCCACCACCAAGCCCAGTTAATTTTTGTATTTTCATAGAGATGGAGTTTCACCATGTTGGCCAGTCTGATCTCGAGCTCCTGACATCAGGTGATCCACCAGCCTCAGCCTCCCAAAATGCTGGGATTACAGGCGGGAAACCAAGCCCAGCCTGATTCCCATATTTTTTAATAGCGATGCCAAAAAAATGGTAAATAGTAAGATTTTGCCTTTCATACATTTTATATATTTGCAAATGTGCAAAAATTACATCTTAGTTTACAATAAATAATTCCATTTTCCATTGAAAGAACTAATCAAAGTTGATCAAATAAGCAGGCATGGATTTGCATGTTTATGCCTTAAAATTATGAGACAGTATGTGTAAATTGATAGCGAAGTACATGTGTCTGTGTCTGTGATTGTGCATGTGTGAATATGCTTATAGCTGCTATATTTTGTCTTTTTTGGCACCTGTCATCTAACTAGGGTAATTTGTCAAACCCATTAATTAAAACAAAACGATAACCTTTGAGTAAAGGTTCTTCCACAGCCTCCCATCTGCATCTGCATTAGGTAAGTAAAACTACATTCAAAATAAAGGCAGAGACTTTGTTTTATTCAGATCTTTGTTCTTCTTGGTGCCTAACATGGTGTGTTAGTAAATAATTTATTGAAAGAAATGGTTTGAAATTGAATAGGTTTAAAGAATCAGACCTTGTGTATAGTAGCTGTCATGTGTTATCAAAAAACAGCATTAAAAAGGAAAATGATTGTTCTTAATTAAAGAGAGAAATCAACATTATAGAGACTCACACCAACATCACATATTCATAGTAATCATAGGCAAAGATTCTATATTTCAAAAAATGTATTAGTGTTTTATTTACTAAAGGAATATTTAATGTTGAAAAGCATGTCATCCTTAAACAGCTTTTGTTTATAAAATTATATTAATTTTTCAGTTGTTTAATTCACCTTTAGTCACTGATTACACACAGACACAGAAAAGTTTATATAAACATATACATATTTCCACCAGCATAATAATCCCTTCTGCATTTAAAGATCACAGATTTCTTAATTATTCCTGGAGATGATGAGAGAAGAAGGAATTATAATGGTGTATAAATCCCAGAAGAAAAAATAAATTCTTACTATTTCCTCCATTTGATAAACAAGTATTGTAAAGCATATAAAATGTATATGCACTATGAATAGGACTGTAAGGAATGTAATGTACATTCGTGCTCTCTAGAAACCTAAATCTGTGTTGGAAAATAGAACCATAAAAATCTGTATAGAATCAGAAGCCTGGAATAGGTGATCATCCAGGGTTCAGTTATTTGAATGGATTATTAAAACCTTGTGATTAAAGGATGTACATAATAATAAGTGTGATAGGATTAGAGAAAAGTGAGAGAATATTAAGAACACACATGTTTGGGAAAGACTGAATCAAAGAGCAAGTAAGATTTAGTTGGGAAGAAAAAGTGAGCAAAAGTAGAGGAAGAAATTCGTGAACTCTGCTAACCCTGTTCTTGGGGCTAGCCTGATCAACTTAACTAATGGAAAAGCAATTGACTACTAATTTTGTAAGACCTTTGCATCACATTAGGACTGCTATTTGCCAGGATTAACCACAACAAAACAAAACTCCTACATAATGGTGGTTTGGACAAGATAGATGTTTTTCCTCTGTGTAAAAGCCTGTTGACAGCAAACCAGGACTGGTGTGGCACAGCGTGGTGCTGGGTTCTAGGCTCCATCTGCTTTCTTGCTCTGATATTCATGGCCTCATTCCAAAGACAGCCTAGTGACCCAGGATGGCTACATCAGCTTCAACCATCATTTCTCCACATAATAGTCAACAAGAAGGAAAGGGAGAAAGAGAAGTGTATGTCTTCTTGTTTAAGGATGGTTCCCAGAAATGGCCCAGTTCCTTCAGCTTGTATCTCATGAGCCACAATTTGTTGATATGGCCATAGGTGATTTCGTATGTGGCCAGGTATAAGGAAGACTGTGGAGGCAAGAAACAGCAATGGAAGTACAAAGACTTCTGCTCTTCTCCTTGAATTAGGGTTATATAGAATCTTAATCTTTTCTGTGCTCTTCACTTCTTTTCTTTTTTCTTTTCTTTCTTTTAATGAAACAGGGTCTCCCTCTGTCACCCAGGTGACAATGCAGTGGCACAGTCATAGCTCACTGCAGCTTCAATCTCCCTCACTGAAGTGATCCTCCCGCCTCAGCCTCCAAAGTAGCTGAGACCACAGGCACACACCACCATGCCCAGTTAGTTTTTACTTTTAGTAGAGACACGTTCTTATTGTGTTGCCCAGGTTGGTCTCCATCTCCTGAGCTCCAGTGATTTTCCCACCTTGACATCCGTAAGTGCTCAGATTACAAAGTGTGTGAGCCTGTAATCTGGCCTGGGTTATGTCGAATCTAAGTAAATATTTTTAAAATTAGTTTAGTAACTCTTAAATTCATCTTACTCATTTAACATTTATAGTGCGAATCAAGTTTTTGAGGATGAATGAAATAGGCATTCTACTTTCCTTGAAGCTTGCCATCTAAGTGAGGAAATCCCAAGACTATCATGATGGAATGATTATTTTTGTCAGCCAAACAATGTTGTGCTACATTGGAAATTTTTTTTATCAACGTTTGTGATTTTTCACAACTTCCTATCTTTCCAAAGGTAATCAAAGGCAACAACACTTGCTTATTAATTTTATAATAAGGTACTACATCATGTGTGGCTTGAGTAACAGTGGGCACAGTTGGACTTTTCCCTCTTTGTCCCATCAACTCCATCTTTGGATAATATTCTTTAATCTTATTGGTCTTTATTGACCCTTTTTTTTTTACTTGAAGAGTTCAGGCTTCTGAATCTCTGTCCTTGAACCACTTGAAATTTTCTAAAACTTTCCTAACTAGAGAGTTTTAGAGTTCTATTTTTTTTAACGTAAAGACGTTGGTGGGTGCAGTAGCTAATGCCTGTAATCTCAGCACTTTGGGAGGCTGAGGCAGGTGGATCACAAGGTAAAGAGATCGAGACCATCCTGGCCAACATGGTGAAACTCCGTCTCTACTAAAAATACAAAAATTAGCTGGGCTTGGTGGCATGAGCCTGTAGTCTCAGCTACTCAGGAGACTGCCGCAGGAGAATCGCTCAAACCTGGGAGGCGGAAGTTGCAGTGAGCTGAGATTGCACCACTGCCCTCCAACCTGGCGATAGAGCAACACTCCATGTCAAAAAGAAAAAAAAAAAGATATTAAGAAGCAGTAATCACTAATTTCTTCCTCAGCAGATTTTTAAAAAATCTACAATTAATCTATATACTTGAACTATGAAATTTGCTGTTTTATATAGTATGCCCCTTTTGAAATTCAAGCAAAGGATCAAACTGGATGTTGGTGACATATCAAATGTAGGAACTATGGGCATTTAAAATTGTAAGATGCATGTATTGGAGTCCTCCTCTTCAAAAACAGCTCTTTAGTTAAATTTCAAGAGTCTAAGACTACAGTGCAAGGATTTGCCACATACATACAAAAATGACAGAGTGTCTCATATATGAAATGTTCCATTTTGATTTTACTGTGACCTTTGTGGGGCTTTGGAATGGCTCATTAATATCATATGTAAATTAAAATGGACATTTATGTAAAACGTACCTACTGAAAATACTTTAAGGATTTTTTTTTACCATGGATTAAGGAAACTAACATTGTTAGTATGTTGTAAATGCTATTGTTTCATGGTTTAAATGATCTCACTCCTGACAGCTTTAGTAGGAACATGTAAATATGTTTCTTTTATGAGTGCAGAAACTGGGGCTGGAAGGTCGCACATGGTAAATGGTAGTGCTGGTATTCAAAGCCTGTGTTCTTCCACTAACCCCAGGCTTTTGCCGTAGTATATTCATTAGATGTACCACAAAGCACCAACAAAAAATTAAAAATAAAATAGATAATGCGGAAA
This sequence comes from Cheracebus regulus, assembly GCA_963574635.1. Classification (NCBI taxonomy): domain Eukaryota; kingdom Metazoa; phylum Chordata; class Mammalia; order Primates; family Pitheciidae; genus Cheracebus; species Cheracebus regulus. The sequence continues at coordinate 71,303 of CAUYQU010012508.1, read as the reverse complement.
CTGGTACACACTATTATATTCACCCATGCATGTACAAACATGTACACACAGCCCCCTCCCTGTCTATATAACCTGAAGGTCAAAGCATTAAGTATAAACTGTTCTTTGTGAGTATGATACTGTTGGTTTAAGAAAAATCCTAAAATAAGAGCTTTGTTTTGCAGTGTGTATTATTCTAACAGGCTTCAAAAGGATCTCAATTCTTCTCAATAATTCAGGGCTCCACCGCATGTATTCTCCTTTGGCTATCCTCTGGGCAAAGGGGAGCACTTTAGTTTAATTTTTAACAAGTCAGCTTTGAAGGATAATTTCAGATTTCAAACAGTCTCTGCTGGGTATATTTATAAGCGCTAGGTAATGTGCTCTGGGCAGTACATAGAGCTCATTTTATGCATTACCCCCACCCCAGTCTTCTCCTTTTGCCAAAATTAGAAATCATTTCCCACAAAGTTAGCCCAAATAAGACAAGCAAGCTTTTTAGTAGTGATGAAAGAGGTAATTTTGTTTTGAGTAATAATTTGTCTTACACCAAATACTGCTCTTTCCGATGATTGCATTACATTACCTAATCTCTTTGATCAAGCATATGTGTATATATAGGTCTGTGGCTGTGTTTCTCTGAGAACCCAAGGAAAAACCTAGAATTGCAAACAGAGGCATGCACAGCTATTTACTTCTATTCACTTCCACAAACTCCCTTTCTAGTGTTTTTGCACTGCACTGACTTGAGCTTAGCAGTGAGCTGGCTTCTCAGCTTAGATCCAGATCTCAACTCCAGGCCTCAAGGGTTGTTGTGTTTATTAGCTGTAAATCTGTAGGCCAGAATGAACCACAGCAAGTCCTGCAGTGTTCCATGCTTCTGCTTAAAAATAACAAGCAAGTGGCACAACAAGAGATGTTAGGTGACAGAGTAATGCCACAGACATGAGGAAGAAATGGCCTGGCTGTCTCCCTGTAGCCAGTCATCTTTTCAGTGCGTTGCTCTTCCACTCCTGCCTATCTACATGCTTGTCAGAGCAGGCAAGTGATGCCTTAGAGGAGCTACATTTGACATTTCAGGAGTTTGGATCTTTTCACAACTGATACAGATCCTTCACTTAATTGTCCAATGATTGAGAGGCAGCACTTTTGATTGGAATGTCTCACAGCACAAATAAAGAGCTGATTTAACATATACCTAAAGCTGTATATTTTCTTTTTACTTCCTTGCTTCCTTTTTACATCCTTCTTTACTTCTCTATGCAATTTTCAAGAATATTTATCATTAAAAGCATAAATTACAAAGTAAATCATTGCACTGTTATTATCAGTGAACCAATTAAACTAACGAAGAAAATTATATTCTTAGTGCTGCTTCATTGGGGAAGATAGGAAAAAATTAAACAGGAGAAAGCTATGTCTGTGGCAAAAATTGACTTTAAAAATAGAGGATGCTCAATCTTTCATATTGAGTAATGTAAACTGACCTAAAAGTGTAAATATTTGTTTAATTAAGAGTCACAATAGAAAGACAGTGGGGTCCAGTTGAAGCGATTAGTACACCTAATTTACATCTCACCATGCAGAACAGGCCAGTGTGACACAGCTCTTTGTTTCTACCTTAACCAATTAATTCAGTGAAAATTTGATTCAAATTAGCCATCTGATACCACACAGACAAAAATAAACAATTAACTAATTGTATTTCACTGCTTTCATTGATTATGATTTTTTTTACACAAGATTTTCCTTTTTAAAAAACTGTCAGGTTATGATTTGCTGAAGATCTTCAGTTCTCCAGAATGTTAGAGCTTTAGATGGTAAAATAGTTGCCGGCAAGACAGTGTTGTACTTGGCAGCTCTCTCCCACCAGATGTTGAGGGAGAAGGCTGGCAGGGCTCCACCTCCAGTCCACCCTTGCCCTTTTATTTACCATGCCACTTATTCCATATTGGCTGCATTTGTGGTTTTAGTCAATGTTTGGGAAGATATTTTATTCATGTCAGAGGGGAGAAGGAAATAAAATGTGAAACGAAGACTTATTTTTAGGGTATTTTGAGCCAAGAATTTCGATTGAGTTATATTTTCTCTCTTTCTCTCTCTCTCTCTCTCTCTCTCTCCCCCTCCCTCTCTCCCTCTGCGCCTTCTATTTCTCTTTCTCTCTTCTCCTCTGCTTCCCTCCTCCCTCCCCTCCTCATCTCCCCTCTCCCCTTCCCTCTCCACCCTCCCTTCCTCTCTTCCCTCCTTCCTCCCTCCCTCCCTTGCTCCCTGACTCTCTTCCTCCCTCCTTCCTTCCTCTCCCTGCTTCCCTCCCTCCTTTCTTTCCTTCTTTTTCATTTACAGAAAGGGAACTAATATTTCCTTAACTCCTACCATATACTAGGTACTTTACATCCATTAAATAATAATAGATATTAAATGTATGTTGCATCATTTAAAAGGTATACATATATAGGATAGAAATATTTAGCATCATGCATTTATATATCCCACTTTGAGGTTTCAGTTATGAAAGAACTGTGGTAATTAAGCCTGGAGGGATAAAGCTACACGCTAATATAACATGCACACGAATGTTCATTGCAGCACAGTTTACAATAGCAAAGACCTGGAACCAACCCAAATGCCCATCAATGATAGACTGGACAGGGAAAATGTGGCACATATACACCATGGAATATTATGCAGCCATCAAAAACGATAAGTTTGCGTCCTTTGTAGGGACATGGATGAACCTGGAAACCATCATGCTCAGCAAACTGACACAAGAACACAAAATCAAACACCGCATATTCTCACTCATAGGCAGGTGTTGAACAATGAGAACACATGGACACAAGGAGGGGAGCACTATACGCTGGGGTATGTTGGGGGGAAATAGGGGAGGGACAGTGGGGGGTGGGAAGTTGGGGGGAGATAGCATGGGGAGAAATGCCAGATATAGGTGAAGGGGAGGAAGGCAACAAATTACACTGCCACTTGTGTACCTATGCAACAATATTGTATGTTCTTCACATATACCCCAAAACCTAAAATGCAATAAAAATAAATAAATAAATAAATAAGAAAAAAAAAGAAAAAAAAAAATAAAAACTATGAGTCTCCAGTCATCCAGGAAGCATGAGTGCAAAGGCAGATTTGTATTGTGACCCTGTCACGGCAATTCACTCTACTGACACAACTTCCCCTCAATTTAAACCCAAATGGTTTCAAAACACCTCATGATAGGATCAGCAAGAGACTCCACCAAGACTGAAAATCGACGGTGCCAACAAAAGCCTTCTAAATGCACTTTTTAGACTTTCTTTTTACCTTTTCAAGTGGCTCACTGGCAAAAATCAAGGTTCCAATCAAATCTAACAGGCTATCCAATCACACGACTGGCACGAATTACTCATTTAACTATGTATGTGTTAAGCGTAAGCTAACTGCCTTTCTCTCAAACCAGAGCCAGTTCAGATCAGGCCATTCATGAGCGTTTGAACTTGGCAAAGAAGGTAGCACTGAAAATGACAATAAAGAATTCTCTCTTGCAGAAGCTTTCAAGGTTTTCAATCAATTTTGGAAGTTCCAAAACTCAAAGGAGCAAAACTATTTAGCTGCTGTATTCCTTTGTAGATCTTGAAGCATTAATAAAAAGATGGACTTATTTGGAAATCAAATATCTTGTGAATCTATACATAAAATATATATGTGTGTGTGTGTGTGTGTGTGTGTGTTCATGTGTGTGCATGTGGATGTGTGTGTGCATAATTGCATGATGTCCTTCCTCACCTTCAAATTCTGACAGATTTTAAGGAGGAAGGGCACTGATGTGTTTTTTGCAAAAGAGCCTCAAGTATCTTTTTTCCCCTCCCTTCCTTCCCTTTGTCCAGATGCAAATCTTCGTTTTAAAGGAAATGGAATTTCGTTTGTAAAATTTGCTCTCAGTGAGTTTCACCAAAATAGGAACCATATCTCTGATCTTCTATTATTATTATCTGTAAAATACATGTCAAACGAAGCCCCCAGTTAATGCTAAAAGCACTTCACATGCATTGTGAAGATGAAGGCATTTCCCTAACATACTTTAGAGTATAGTTAACACACAGTACCTAACAGAGAAAATCAGTTTTGTGTGTTCAACTAAATACTCAAACTCACAGGACGACCACAAGTTGCATTTGATATCGGGTTCACTTGGAGAAATGGCTCTCATACTTGAGCCTGTGTCAGAATCACCCAGAGGGGCTGCTGGAACAGACTGCTGCTCCAGGTCCCTTCCCCTTCACCTGAGTTTCTCACTCCTTAGGCTTAAGTGTGTGGCAAGGGGCGGAATTAGAATGTTTAACACGTTTTCTGCGGATGCTGCTGCTGCTGACCTGGAGAACGGCACTTTGAGAACCACCAACTAAGAAACTATGGGACAACAGAGGCAGCTCGCCAGCAGGAAAGCATTCAGTGCTCTGCTTTCTGGGGGAGTTTTGCTTAAGTTCACTCACCGTCAGGAGCTACAAGGTGCATATCCAGCTGGTGTGAGGGCATCATGATTTAAAAGCTGATGCCTCAAAACAGCATGGTACTGGCACCAAAACTGAGGTATAGACCAATGGAACAGAACAGAGGCCTCAGAAGCAACACCACACACCTACAATCATCTGATCTTTGACAAGCCTGACAAAAACAAGCAATGGGGAAAGGATTCCCTGTTTAATAAATGGTATTGGAAAACTGGCTAACCATGTGCAGAAAGCTGAAACTGGACCCCTTCCTGATACCTTACACTAAAATTAACTCCAGATGGATTAAAGATTTAAACATAAGACCTAACACCACAAACACCCTAGAAGAAAACCTAGGCAACATCATTCAGGACATAGGCACAGGCAAGGACTTCATGACTAAAATGGCAAAAGCAATGGCAACAAAAGCCAAAATAGACAAATGGGATCTAATTAAACTTAAAAGTGTCTGCACAGCAAAAGAAATAATCATTAAAGTGAACCAGCAACCAACAGAATGGGCAAAAATTTTTGCAAGCTACACATATGACAAAGGTCTAATATCCAGAACCTACAAAGAACTAAATCAGATTTATAAGAAAAAAAACAAACCCATTCAAAAGTGGGTGAAGGATATGAACAGACACTTTCAAAGGAAGACATTTATGAGGCCAACAAACATATGAAAAAATGCTCATCATCACTAATCATTAGAGAAATGCAAATCAAAACCATACTGAGATACTATCTCATGCCAGTTAGAATGGCGATCATTAAAAAATCTGGAGACAACGGATGCTGGAGAGGATGTGGAGAAACAGGAACACTTTTACACTGTTGGTGGGAGTGTAAATTAGTTCAACCATTGTGGAAGATAGTGTGGCACTTCCTCAAGGATCTAGAAATAGAAATTCCATTTGAGCCAGCAATCAAATTACTGGGTATATACCCAAGGAATTATGAATCATTCTGTTATAAAGACACATGCACACGTATGTTCACTGAGGTACTGTTTACAATAGCAAAGACCTAGAACCAACCCAAATGCCCATCAGTGATAGACTGAACAAAGAAAATGTAGCACATATACACCATGGAACACTATGCAGCCATAAAAAATGATGCGTTCCTGTCCTTTCTAGGGACACAGATGAATCTGGAAACCAATCATTCTCAGCAAACTGACGCAAGAACAGAAAACCAAACACCACATGTTCCCACCCATAGGTGGGTGTTGAACAATGAGGGGCACACGGAGCAGAACATCACACACTGGGGTATGTTGGGGGGTGGGGGCTAGGGGAGGGATGGTGGGGGGCGGGGGCTAGGGGAGGGACGGTGTGGGGCGGGGAGGTTGGGGAGGAATAACACTGGGAGAAATGTCTGATATAGGTGACAGAGAGATGGAGACAGCAAACCATGATGGCATGTGTGTACCTATGCAACAATCCTGCAAGATCTGCACATGTACTCAAGAACTTAAAGTACAAAAAAAAAAAAAAAAAAGCTACATGCCTCACATCTCTTGCAATAACTTCAAGATGTAGTGATATGGTTTGACTGTGTCCTCACCTAAATTTCATCTTGAATTCCCACATGTGGTGGGAGGGACCTGGTAGAAGGTAATTGAATCATGGGGGCAAGTCTTCCCCGTGCTGTTCTTGTGAGAGTGAATAAGTCTCAAGAGCTCTGATCGTTTTAAAAAGAGCAGTTCCCCTGCACAAGCTCTTTCTCTTTGTCTGCTGCCAACCATGTAAGATGTGACATGCTCCTCCCTGCCTTCTGCCATGACTGTGATGCTTCCCCAGCCATGTGGAACTGTAAGTCCATTAAACCTCTTTCTTTTGTAAATTGCCCAGTCTCGGGTGTGTCTTTATCAGCAGTGTGCAAACGGACTGATACACTTAGCTTCCAGGGACCCCACTAGAGACATGCCTATTACCAGATTGTAGTCTGGAAAGGCCAGAATTATGGCTTCCTTTCACATATTATTTACAGGTTGCCCAGTACAGGAATGGCACCCATTAGTACCAATCAGGGGTCACTTTACAATGTTGCCTAGTGACAAAGTTGAACCATATCACTGTTATATGTTTGCAGAGAAACAGAGCTAGAAAGGTAAGGTCAAATTTTCATACAGGAGGGGAAAGAAAGCATTCCTTTGTTAAGCCTTTACTCACAAGGTACATATCTTTACTCACATTATGTCCCTATTTTAAAAGCTTAAGAAACATAAAAATTATGTCAAAACGTCCTCAATCTCTCATTCTTGGTTTAGCTGACTCTCAAAGCCACCAGTTGGAAGGATCATGCCAATCAAGGAAGTAGATGGCTTCCTTTGGGCTTCATCAAAACATCACCTAGATCCTAAATTGCTGTTTATATGACTATCTGTTTCATCTCTGCCTGTGGTATATGATACCACAGGATTTGCTAATCTCTAACCTAATTTGTAAATAGGAAGTAAATTTCTGCCTCAGAGCTTCTATCATCTAGTTTTTTTTTTTTTTTACCTGACTGCTATATGGCCTCCTTTGTTTCATTATGTTGCTTACTTGAAAAGACCACACAGAAAGTCTATTTGTTATTTAAATAAATACCCAAACTTGCAACTCCAGATTTTAACTCTGCTAATGAAATAAACTTTTAAAAGAAACCAACTTGGCCTAAATAAGGAATTCTTACCCTTGTTACATAAACCTAAAGATCTTAAAGAAATAATTCTTAACCGTGGTTGCACTGACTTAAAGATCTTTTTTAAAAATACCGATTCCTGAACCATACTGCAGGCCAATTAAATCACAGTGTCTAGAGAGACAGGGTCCAGGCGTAGAATGTTCTTAAAGCTCCCCAGGTAATTCTAATGTGCAGACAGTGTTAAGAGCCTTTGAAAAAAAAATCTATCCCTGAGAGAAGATTACTTTTTCCTCCTCTCACCCTTCCTCCCCTTCTCCTTTTTTGTTTTAAGTAAGAAAGGAAATACTGGGAAAGAAATCCTATGCTGTAATTATGTGGGTTGGTTAGTTTTCTTTATTAACACTCCTAGGTTATCAGAACTGCTCTAACCTTGGGGCAGGTAGATGCTCCCTATAATGACATGTAGTTATTAGTATTATTAATACTTATTATAATCACATTAATAATTAAGGTTCTTTTGCAATAAAAAAGAGAGTTGGGCCAGGCAGGATGGCTCATGCCTATAATCCCATCACTCTGGGAGGCTGATGCAGGAAGACTACCTGAGCCGAGAAGTTTGAGGCTGTAGTGAGCTATGATTGCACCACTGCACTCCAGCCTGGATGACAGAGAAAGTCCATACCTCGGGAAGGAAAGGAAAAGAAAGGAGAGGAGAGAAAGGGAGGGAAGAGAGGAGAGGGGAGGGAGGGAGGAAAGAAGGAAGAAAGGAAGGAGGGAGGGAAGGAAGGAGGGAAGGAGGAAAGGAGGGAAGGAGAGAGGAAAGAAAGATAAAAGAAAGAAAAGATACATGAATCTAAGCTAAAAAATTCAAGAGACAAACATTAGGTTTTAACCTTCAGTTTAAAAAAAAAAAAAGTAAGTCCACAAGTCTCTATCATTTAATAAGAGCAAATATTTATGTCTCTATGTCTTAAAAATGTAGATGTAGCTAGATGCTCACCTACCTGTTTCCTTTCTTCCTGAGCATGTGCCTCAACACTTCCCAGCTTCCTTTGTCTGTGGATACAGGGATTTGACTGAGAGCTAGTGAGTAGAATACGGGCAGATGTAAATGTCACATCCAGGTCTGTTCAACAAAGCCTACTCACACATGACTGTGATGGTTAATTTTATGTGTCAGCTTGGCTGGGTGATAATGCCCAGATATGTAGTTAAACATTATTCTGGACTTTCCTGTGAAGGTACTTTTGAATGAGATTAACATTCACATAGGTGGGCTTTGAGTAAAACAGACTGCCTGCAAGAATGTGCCTCGTCCAATCAGTTGAAGGCCTGTATGTAACAAAAGACTGACCTCCCCAAGCAAAAAGGAATTCTGTAGCAGACGGCCTTTGAACTTGAACTGAAACATCTACCTCTGGGTTTCCAAAATTCTGGCCTATTCTATAGATTATACAGTTGCTAGCCTCCATAAAGATAAGCCAATTCCTTAAAATAAATCTTTATTTCTCTCTCCCTATTTTTACATACACACACACATACATCCTACAGTCACACACATACACTTTACACACACACACACACACCCACACACACATACACATACACATATGTTCTATTGGTTCTATTTTTCTGGAGAACCCTGACTAATACAATGACTTTTTAGGAAGAACTCTTTAAGAATGAGGAAAGAATGTGGTTTCCTTTGTTGGAAGTCCTCTTGCCAACCAGGAACATCCACATAGACTTACCATTAAAGGGAAATAAACTTTCATTGTAAGCTACTGAAACTTGTGGTTTTGGCTGTTATAGCAGCCAGCATTACTTGATCTAACTAAAATAGCAGATGTTGAATGAAATGGTTGTTAATTTCCCTTTATCGCTGACATTCTAAAGCAGTGGTTCTCAAACTTAGCTGTGGATAAAAATAATCTTAAAGCTTCAAAAAAATTCATGCTTGGTCTTTACCCTGAAATTATGATTTCATTGGTTTCTGAGGTATAGCCCAGGCAGTGAAATTTCTCAATTCTCTGCAGGTGATTCTACTATGCTGATAAGTTGAAGAACTATTGTTCTACAGGATGACTGAGGCTAGACTTACAAGTTCAGAGATAAGGGAAACCAAGAGGGTTCTGTTGGTAAAAGCCTTCATCTGGATAAATAGTGTGATCTGCTGGTCTCAAAGCAGAGCTCTTGAGCTATATAATTATTATTACTAATAGCACCAAGAGGATACATGCATTATCTTACTATCTCACTAAATTCACACAACAAAACTGTTTCATAAATATTATGATTCTCACATTTTAAATGAGAAAACCAAAGCTCTTAAACTGCACGATTAACATACCTTGCTGAAAGTCACACAGCTGAGGAGTGGAGCCCATGCTCCAAACTCTAAGCTGTAATATCTCCCATTAACCGAAAGAAAATGTCCTGATCAAAATAAGTAAGAATCACACTGCAACTTGCTGCTCAGATACCTGAAATATTACATTCAATTCCCAGAGCCCAAGTTTAAAGAAAAAGATAGTAAAACTGTGTTCAGAGATGAGCAAGTAGGTTGTTGGAAAGCTTGGCAAGGAAAAATAGGTCAAAGAAAAAGGGTTAGATCCCAGAAAGGCAATGTCAAAAAAGGAGAAATGATTAAAGAAAGTGAACAAAATAGTGCCTTCAAATATTGTCACATGAAAGAGTAATTAGCCTGTTCTCCCTTTGTCCAGAGGATTAAATCAGGATCATAAATTAGATATTGTAAAAATAAAAGAAAAAGAAAAAGAAAGAAAGTTCTGATTGGTATTTAAAGAAGACATTCCAATAATTAGGGTTTTTCTGAAAAGAACTAGCAGTGTTGCTAGGAGAATTTAATGAGAAAATATGTTTTGTAAATGCATATAAAATGCTGAGTATTTTTGTTGCCATTATTATGTTGGTGAGTGTTCCATTCATTGAAATATTCAGGTACATATTGAAATGGTGGTTCTGCACAAGATGGGAATAAATTAGATGATCATTAAGGTTCATTCTAATTCAAAGATTTTATCCTGACATATCTTGGGTTCCTCCAAAAAAAACGTTTTATGAAATGCCTTGTTTAATGCCTGGTGACCAAGTATAGACCATATATTTAAATAACATATAGTTTCCCAAGCCATTTAGCAGGATATGTAGTCTCCTTCTCCCCACCATAAAAGGTAAAGAAAATCTATGGCAATAATTTGGTCAACTGTGGTTTACTGAAGACTTAATAGTAGGCTAACTTTGAGATATTCATTTTACTTGAATATAAATATCACTAAATACATATAGTGGATAGAGTACTTCCGGAGATAGCATGAAGGCCCATGTCCATCGTCTTCAGCCCCTCCCATGGTCAATCATTTCATGCAGTTGTTCAGTCTGCACCGTCTCATCCTCTCCATGGCAAGCTTTTCTGAACAGGCTCACTACAGTTTGGCATTCTCTCCACAGTATAGCATAGTGATTGCCCTGCTGTAGATGCTCAACGCAAGCTTGATTTGGAGATGACCTAGACCATTCAAAAGTTGTCTGTGGTCCTGCACTCACAACATGATAGATAACTAAGGAAACATGTGCAAGAAAAAATGCTTTTTTCTTTTTTAAAATTTTGTATAAATGTAAGGGGTACAAGTGTAGTTTTGTTACATGGATAAATTGCCTAGTGATGAGGTCTGGGTTTTCAGTGTCCCCGTCTCCCAAAAAGTGTACATTGCACCAGTTAAGTAATTTCTCATTCCTCATCCCACTTCTACCCTCCCACTTTTCCAAGTCTCCAATGACTATTATTCCATTCTCTGAGTTCATAAGAAAACATTATTTCACTCCCACTTATAAGTGAGAACATGTGGGAGGAACAATACATGTTAGATACAGCTCTATAATGAAAGGAAAAGTAAAAGAATTAGTCTTAAATTGCTGAAAGAATGTATGCATTTCTCTAAAAAGGCACATGTGACAAATATATCAACTCTCTTTAGGTCTAATATACCTGACCTCATTGTTGATAGCATAAGAGCTTCAAAGAAATATTTAAATTCAATACTTAGCATCTTCTCCCATAAAATGGGGCAAGACATGTGAGGGTAGGGAAGACACTTCTCACGTTCACTGCTGTATCCCCAACACTTGGTACACAGTGTTTGCTCCACAAATATTGGCTGGATGAATGAGTGAATGAATGAATGAATGAATGGGGAGGCTGTGGATGTGAAATGTTTGATACGCCTTTTAGAGAGATATTACAGGCCTTTGAGTGACTATGATTTTGCACCGAGCTTCTCTTTGAGCATATGACTTAGTAAGTATCTTAAAGTTCATGTTGACAGAGAGGGTGAAAGAATGAATACTTTCTTGAGCTTGGTTATTTCTAACTTGTTAGGTACAGTTATCAACAGTGATAACAGTCCAGCCTGAGTTAGATATAAACAAGAACTGTATGCCAGCTTTCAAATTGCAGTTTCCATGCTAAGTTGGCTCTGTTTTGCTGCCACTGAATAGAGTGCCATTTAGCAGTGGTGAGAGTAAGAAAAAGTTGATCCTTTGCTACTAAACAGTTGAGACCTACTCAAGGGAGCTGACATTTTCAATGCCACTTGAAAGTTGGGCTTGGAGCCAGCAGAAAGTTTACACACAATCAAGAAGTGACTGCTGCATCTGCAAAAGCAGTCCCTGTGGCTAGATAGTAAACCAAGAATGATGGAGATGAGAGCACCCAAATTCATAAACATCTCCTAATATGCTCATTTGTAAAAGGAGAGAACAACACTGGCCAAAGAAAGATGTTCTCTTAGAAAAAGGAAACTAAAAAAAGAAAATCCATCTTACCCTCTAGGTGAAAAAAAAAATTAAATGTCTGCAGGAATATTAAATGCTTTTCCAAAAGGTGCAAAACAATATAAACTTCCTACTGTCATAGTGCACAATGCCTCAGAAGAGGCTGGAGGAAGGAGCATGTTTTTCTATGAGCACCTGCTTCTACCATGCTGGAGAGAAGGCAAATCTCAATGGGTCTGGTGATTAGCATGACTGGATACAGAGACCTCTAGCTCAGTCTAAAGGATTGGAAGTACGACACGTTCTTCCTTCATACAGTCCACCTTTTTTGAGCAACTGTTAGCAGCCAGACAGTGTAGTAGAAAGGAGGAGACAATCAGTTAGCCAGACCACCCCTGCACTCATGGATCTTATACAGAAGCAGAGGTAAAAGACAATCAACAATGGACTGATTCCATTACAGTTATGATAAGTGTTAGAAGAAGAAATGGTACTAGGAATTTACATAATGGTGAAATCTGACCACTTAATTCCATGAGCAGGTGACACTGAGCTGAACACTGATGCATAAGCAGAAATTGACCAAAGGAAGCCACTGCTGCCATTGATAGGAATAAGAAATAACAATTTTTCAAAACTCTTTACATTATCAAATTATTCTCCACACAGGTGTTTTTGGCTTTGCTTTTTTATATTCTGAAGTTGAAGTTTCAGAAACCACATTGTAATTGAAATTAGGTCCCTTTTTTTTCTCTCTGATGCCTTCGTTACAAATTGTCATGACCTTTTTATGTTACTTATTTGAACCTTAAAATGCATAAGAACGTGTGTGGTTTTTGCTTTCAGAATGCAGAGTTGGGATCTGAAAGCAGCAATAATTATGAACTGACAATATAATGGTTGGTGGGCTCTGATGATGAATTCCAAGGATCTTAAAATTCACTGTTGTCAAGTGGGGAAAAGGAGGACTCTACCATAGAAAATAAAACCCAGGTACAGGATATACCCACATGCACACCTGCATTGAGAGACTATGAGAGCTGTACGGGGTCATAGGATCCCAACCTTCTCATGTCTACAATGAGAGGTTCATAGAGATTAAAGAGGTTGCTCCGGTTGCTCAGCCTGGAAGCGACAAAGGCTGGAAGTGCTGCATATTGGAATGTAATGAAATCCATCTACAGGTAAAAAGCCTATGGCAACAAACAGAGGGAGAGGTAAGGTCTGTTAGGTGGCAGGCAATTGGTATATTGCCTGAAAGCCCAGGACAGAGTTTTATTTGCTTTCAAGAGCCTTAGCAGTGGCTCACACCTGTAATCCTGACACTTTGATGAGAGGCTCAGATGAAAGGATGGTTTGAATCCAGAAGTTCAAAGCCAACCTGGAAAACACAGTGAGACTGTATCTCTACATAAAAAGAAAAAAAGAAAGAAAGAAAAAAATAGAGCAATTAGCTAAGCCTGGTGGTGCACACCTGTAGTTCCAAAGGCTGAGATGGGAGGATTGCTTGAGCCCAGGAGGTTGAGGCTGCAGTGAGCCGTGACTACACCACTGCATTCCAGCCTAGGTAACACAGCAAGACCTTGTGTCACCTAAAAAAAAAAAAAAAAAGCCTTAACAAACAGTAGTGATTCGATTAACCAGGTATCCTGAGGGAATATTCTATTTGGGGGAGACTCCTTATCGTGCTTTTACTTAGTGTTGTGGCAGATTGTGTTTTTTGAAGGTGTTCCCCTCAATCTCTCTCAACCCACCAGCCCTTCTACAATGTGACCTTGCCATTCCTCCACCAAGAGGTGAACTCTAACTTGCTTCCCCCTTCAGATCTAGGCTACCTTATGAGTTGCTAGTAGCCAACAGAAGCTGGTGGTAGAAGTGGCACTTCTTGCTGGGCACCGTGGCTCACGCCCATAATCCCAGCACTTTGGGAGATCAAGGTGGGCGGATCACGAGGTCAAGAGTTTGAGACCAGCCTGACCAATATGATGAAACCCCATCTCTACTAAAAATACAAAACTTAGCCAGGCGTGGTGGTGGGCACCTGTAATCCCACCTACTTGGGAGGCTGAGACAGAATCGCTTAAATCCGGGAGGCAGAGGTTGCAGTGAGCAGAGATTGCACCACTGCACTGCAGCCTGGGTGACAGGGTGAGTATCTGTCTCAAAAAAAGAGGCACTTCTCAGCCTATGCCAGAAAAGCCATGGGGCTTATACTTGATTCTCTTGGGATACTGGCTCTGGGAAATTCACTGACCACGGCAACGGACTGATGCTGCTATTTCGAAAAGGCCACATGTTGATGCTCTAGTCCATAGTCCGAACATGTGAATGAAGAAAGCACTGTAGAAGTGATCTCCTTCCAGCCATTTAAGTTTCCACCTGAGCCCCCAGAAATCATGGAGCAGAAATAATACGCTCTGTCTAAATTGCTAACACCCAGAAATGGTACACATAATAAAATCACATAAACATAAATAAAATCCACTAGGCTGAAAGGAGTTTGTTAGACAGAAAAAAAATGACTGAAATGAATGTTATATTATCTTTCTATAAAGGTTATTATAGGCATTAAGCCCGATGAACAGATAAGAAACCCAGGGTGCAAAGAGATAAACCCAATTACGTGATAGAATCATAAATGGAATCTTATAAATACATCAATAAAATGACCAGAAAAGTACATGTGAGGACACTGAGATTCAGAGAAAAATGACTTGAGTCCAGATGCACAGTTAATAAAGGCAGATCCAGGAAAAGAATTTCGATTTCCTGAAGAGTCCTGGAGTTGAAAGCGCTTTCCAAAATATTAGATCAAACATGGGTAGTTAAAAAAAAAATCACATGCTTTGGCATCAGATCTGGGCTAATTATATCCTAAGGTAAGTTTACTTTATGCCTGGGTGTGCCTATCTTTAAATAGAAATAAAACAGAGAAAGAAAAATATGGATAAAGCAATGAAATGTGGAGAAGGTTTGTAGTTTAATAGGATTGTACTAATGTTAATTTCCTGATTTTGATTACTCAACAATGATTATGTAAAATGCTAACAGCAGCAGCAGCTGAGTGAGGGGTAAATAGGAAACCTCTGGACTATTTTTGCAACTTTTTGTAAGTCTAATATCAGATCAAAATTAAAAATTAAAAAGAACAACAAAAAAAGGAAAAAACCATACCTAACTTGTGGGGTTTTAAAAAACAATGTTGGAAATGCAATGCCTGGTACTTTAGAAAGATTTCAGATACAATTTTCCTCTGCTTCCTCATCCCAACTTTCTGATAAAGCCACAACAGATGGTCCACTGACTTCTGATTCAGGCTTTGCTCTCCAAGACAAAAGTCCCCACATACTATAGCTATACACTAGCACTTTGCAGCTAGAACACTTCTGAGAAAATGAATTTAGGAAGCAGACGATGGGAAACTTCCCACGGCAGTGAAATCTCTAAACCTCTTCTCTGACCTTTGAATTCTTGGCAGCCACAAGCTACGTTCTTGCCAAGAGCCCTCATGCTTGTAGCTGCCACGTCTCCTCGCCCTCATTTAGAGGGTAGACTTCCTCCACACTCCAGTCATCCGATGCCATCTGTCCGAGGCCATGAGCTGCTGAAAGCTCTCTGAAACTGCCTTCTAAAGCTAATTGAGCTTCTCTAAATATCTGAAGAGACAGAAATGGGGCTGTACCAGAGATGGTTTAATAAAATATTGAAAGAACTTTTTTCTAACGGTGTAGAAGTCCACTTCCTTCTTTCCTCCTCAGGGAAATATGAATCTTATCAGTTTATCATCTGAATTGAACTTGACTGGTCTAGGAAATGTGTCATACCGTCATGGGGAGAGTGAAGGAGAAATTTCTGGGAAATGATCAGAACTATTTTAAAAATAATTTTGTGGGAACGTCCATAAAACTTATCTATGAAGATAAAGACTGAACTTAAAGAATAGCCATGGGCTTGGCCTCCTACCTTAAAACCATAAAGATTAACTGTGTTAAAATGTATTGTTGAGGATCTAAAACAGGAAGAAACAGATAACCTCTACAGTCCAGCGGGAAGGGCTATGGCACCACAGTCGGCTCCCAGCTTCAAGAGGATAAGCCCATCAGTTCACAAAACCAATAACTTCCATCAATTTATGATTAAGGTTCTTTCTTCACTAAATAATTCTGTCCTTCTGATACTAACCTGACTTTTCTAACCTTGCCTTATACTTGGAAATTCCTACTTAAGTCCATATAATCAGAAAACATGAATAATTTGGGGGCACAAAAACTAATTTTTATTTATTTACTTATTTATTTATTTGAGACAGAGTCTCACCCCGTAGCCCAGGCTGAAGTGCAGTTGTGTGACCTTGGCTCACTGAAACCTCCACCTTTCCAGGTTCAAGTGATTCTTCTGCCTCAGCCTCCTGCGTAGCTAGGCCTACAAGTGTGTGCCACTGTGCCTCGCTAATTTTTGTGCTTTTAGTACACAGGAGGGTTTACCATGTTAGCCAGTCTAGTCTCAAACTCCTGACCTCAAGTGATCCACCCGCTTCAGCCTCTCAAAGTGCTGGGATTACTGGCATGAGCACCCAGCTGGGGCCCAAAAACTAATTTTTCTACAAACAGTTGTCGGGTATGCCACAGGGCCCATCAACAATGGAGCCCACTTTGACTCACAGTTCTGTACTCTAAGTGAGCAAAGACATTAACCTCAAGGCCTATACAATGACTGAGCATTTTCTGAATCATTAAGTATAATTAAATTAAATTTAATAAAGCCATAGGATTGAACATGGTTTATTTTATTATGATGCCTTGAAAATTCATTATCTTTGGTTTTGTATGAATATCTCCTCATCAGAATCATATATTATTAGAACTCCTTATTTTCCAATCATACTAGATAAAGTAAGGTAGTTAGTTCTACAAACATCATCTATTCTTACTCATTTTCATTTCTTTATATTTTGGGATAAATTATTTCTCTCTCTCATACCTTTATTTAATCACTGTATTATTTGTAAAAGTAGATTGGTCAGGTGCAGTGGCTCACACCTGTAATCCCAGCACTGTGGGAGGCTAAGGCGGGCAGATTATGAGGTCAGGAGATCGAGACCATCCTGGCAAACATGGTGAAACCTGGTCTCTACTAAAAATACAACAATTAGCTGGGTGTGGTGGAGTGCACCTGTAGTCCCAGTTACTCGGAAAGCTGAAGCGGGAGAATCGCTTGAACCGGGGAGGCGGAGGTTGCAGTGAGCCGAGATTAAGCCACTGCACTCCAGTCTGGTGACAGAGCAAGACTCCATCTCAGACAAAAAAATGTAGATCACATATTACTGTATCCCTAAGATGTGAAATAACTCTTAGAAGCTATATTCTTGGTCTACACTATAAACAGTCACCTAATCAGCCTGCTCTGTTCTGGTTTTCAATGATCTCCCAGGGTTAGCATGAATCCAAATGTGATCTTACCACTGAAGTTCCAAAAAATCATTAAGAGGAAGACACTCCACATTTCTAAAGATGTTGTCACCATAAATAAATTTTTTATTAGAACGAGGAGGGTACTATTAATTTTGATCAAATAGACTGTCCTGCTTTATATCCTCAAAAGCCATAAATAGATGCTCTCTCGTTTTGTAAAATGAGAAACCGGTGGCAGAGTCCTCCCCAGCTGGCTTCGAGGAGCGCTTATGTCATCCTCTTGGACCAGTTTCACAGTATGTTGTATGAACAAATTAATCGACTAGAAGTCCTTTCAGATCTAGTTTCATCAAAGACAATTTGAGAATATTTTGGCCTAAAGAAAAGGAGCCCAGGGTAGAGAACTTAGGGAGGAGTGATGTCTAGACTAGTCAGGAGAAATAGGAGGGTGACCACAGCAAACAGAATTATCACAATCAGATGTAAAGCTTGGAAGATGAGGAAATATAAATGTATAAAGCACTAAGTTGCATCTTGATGTCCACTATAATGTCCCTCTCAGTAGACAAATTTGCTTTTTCCTTCTTAGAGCACTGTGAGGAGTCCAGAACCAATGTGGGGACAGGCAGAGTGCCTGTTTCCACCCAGGCTTCCCGGCTTCTCCCCACCTACAAGCACATCTAAGAGTGCAGCTGTCCTCATGGTCCTAGGACAGAACACTAGTGTGAAGGGGGCCTGGTCCCAGCCTTCTTACCATCCCCTCTTTTCCTGTGTCATCTGAATTCCTTGTTCCTTCTCCCATATAAAGTTAATATTACCACTTTCATCTGATCACCCAAATCTATATCTCTGATCCCTAGGCATCACCCAAACTGCTACTGCCAATAATAATAACCGCAAATATTTATGCACTACTGTGTGTCAGGAGCTAACCTGTGAACATGTGTATATTCAGAAGTCTTTCTCAGATTTCTGACTGGCATTTTTAATTCAGACTGCAGACCATTCTGATTCAGATTGTGCTCCAATTTGCTGTTTTCTTTTAAGGTCTTTCTTTCACATACCATAAAATTCACCCACTTTAAGCATACACTGCATTGATTTTTTAGTAAATTTACAGAGTTGATCAACCATTATCATTAAAATATCAAGTTTTAGATATTTCTTAAAAATCCTCTAAATGATTCTTTGTGTTCATTTGCAGTGTCTGCTTCTAATCTCCAGTCCCAGGAAACTTCTACAGTAGTGCCCGCTTATTTTCGGGGATGCATTCAAAGACCCCGGAGGAGTGGATGCCTAAGATAGTACCAAATCCTAAATGCAGGCATGGCTTGTTTTATTGTACTTTGCAGATAGTGTTGTGTTTGCTTATTTGTTTGTCTGTTTGTTGAGACAGAGTCTCACTCTGTCGCTAGGTTGGAGTGCAGTGGCGAAATCGTGGCTCACTGCAACCTCCACCTCCTGAGTTCAAGTCATTCTCGTGTCTCGGCCTCCTGAGCAGTTGGGATTACAGGTGAGCGCTGCCACAACCAGCTAATTTTCTGTATTTTCAGTAGAGATGGGGTTTCACCATGTTGGGCAGGATGGTCTCGATCTCTTGACAACGTGATCATGATCTGACTCCCTCAGCCTCCCAAAGTGCTGGCCACAGATAGTCTATGTTTTACAGATTGGAAGTTTGTGGCAGCACTGCCTTAAGCAAGTCTATCGGTGCCATTTTCCCAGCAACATGTGCTTACATCATGTCTGTGTGTCACATTTTAGTCACTCTTGCAATATTTCCATTTTTTTTCTTTATTATTATAACTGTTACGGTGATCTGTGATCAGTGAGCTTTGATGTTATTACTGCAATGGTTTTGGGGCACCAGGAACTGTGCCCATGTAAGACGGTAAATGTAATAGATAAATGTTTTGTGTGTTCTAACTGCTCCACTGACCACCCATCCCTCTATCTGGCTCTCTCTACTTTGGCCTATTTTCTGAAACACAACAATATTGAAATTAGGCCAATTAATAACCCCACAGTGCTCTCTAACGTCCTCTAAGTATTTAAGTGAAAGAAAGAGTTACACGTCTCACTTGAAATCAAAAGCTAGAAATGATTAAGCTTAGTAAGGAAGGCAAGTCAAAAACAAAGACAGGCCAAAAGTTAAATCTCTTATGCCAAATAGGTAGCCAAGTTGTGAATGCTGAATGAAAAGGAAAAGTTCTTGAAGGAAATGAAAAATGCTCCTCCAGTGAACACATGATTAATAAGAAAGCAAAACAGCCTCATTGCTGATATGGAGAAAGTTTGAGTGATCTGGATAGAAGATCAAACCAGCCACAACATTCCCTGAAGACAAAGCCTAATCCACAGCAAGGCCCTAACTCTCTTCCATTCTGTGAAGGCTGAGAAAGGTGAGGAAGCTGCAGAAGAAAAAGTTGAACGTTAGAAGAGATTGGTTCATGAGGTTTACAGGAAGAAGTTGTCTCTATAACATAAAAATACAAGGTGAAGTTCGGGTGCTGTGGCTCACACCTGTAATCCCAGCACCTTGAGAGGCCAAGACTGGCAGATGACCTGAGGTTGGGAGTTCAAGACCAGCCTAAAAATACAAACATTAGCTGGGCATGGTGGTGTGCACCTGTATAGTCCCAGCTACTTGGGAGGCTGAGGCAGGAGAATTGCTTGAACCCAGAAGACGGAGGTTGCAGTGAACTAAGATTGCACCACTGCACTCCAGCCTGAAAAACAGAGCAAAACTCTTGGCTAAAAAAAAAAGAAAGAAAGAAAAAGAAAAAGAAAAAAATACAAGGTGAAGTAGCAGCAAGTATTAATGGAAAAGCTGCAGTAAGCTATCCCAAAGATCTAGCCAAGAGAATTGATGAAGGCAGTCAAACTAAATAATAGATTTTCAATGTAGATAAACATCCTTCTATTGAAAGATGCCATTTAAGACTTTCATAGCTAGAGAGGATAAGTCAAATGAACACTTTGAACTGAACATTTGAATTCATTTGCCATTTCAAAAATGCCAGCACTCTTAAGAATTATCCCAAATCTATTCTGCCTGTGTTCTGTAAATGGAACAACAAAGCCTGGATGTCAGCACATCTGTTTACAGCATTGCTTACTGAATATTTTAAGCCAAGTGTTGAGACCTACTACTCAGAAAAAAATTCCTTTCAAAATATAACTGTTCATTGGTAATGCACCTGGCCATCCAACTGCTCTGATGGAGCTAGACAAAGAGATTAATGTTGTTTGCAAGTGAACACAACAACCATCCTGCAGCCCATGGATCAAGGAGTAATTTCTACTTTCAAGTCTTATTATTTAAGAAATACATTTTGTAAGACTATAGTTTGCATAGATAGTGATTCCTGCAATGGAAGTGGGCAAAGAAAATTGAAAATCTTCTAGAAAAGATTCACCATTCTAGATGCCACTAAGAAAATACGTGATTCACAGGAGGAGGTCAAAATATCAACATTAACAGGAGTTCAGATGAAGTTGATTCCATTCCTTGTGGGTAACTTTGAGGAGATCAGGTCTGTGCAAATAACTGCAGATGTGATGGAAATGCAAGAGAATCAGAATTAGAAGTGAAGCCTGAAGATGTGACTGAATTGCTACAATCGCATGATAAAACTTGAATGGATAAGGAGTTGCTTTTTATGGATAAACAAAGAAAGTGATTTCTTGAGATGAAATTTACTTCTGGTGAAAATGCTGTAAAACATTTTGAAATTACAACAAAGGATTTAGACTATTACATCAACTTAGTGGATAAATCACTGGCAAAACTTGAGAGAACTGACTCTAATCTTGAAAGAAGTTCTACTGTCAGTAAAACGCTACCAAATAGCATATCACATGCTACAGAGAAATCTTTTGTGAAAAGAGTCAATCAATGCAGCAAAGTTCATTCTTGCCTTATAAATCAGGCATAGTAAGAGATTTGTAACAATAACCAAAAATAAAAATAGAACTATTCTAAAAATGTACTCTAATAAAAGCAAAGTTCATTCTTGCCTTATAAATCAGGCATAGTAAGAGATTTGTAACAATAACCAAAAATAAAAATAGAACTATTCTAAAAATGTACTCTAATAAAAGTTATCAAAATGTGGTCTCTCTCTTTTATTTGTATAAATTCAAGGAGTACAAGTGCAATTTTGTTACATGGCTACATTGCACAGAGGTGAAGTCTGAGCTTTTATTTTATAGTGTATCCATCACTTGACTAAGGTACATTGTACCCATTAAGTAATTTGTACTCACCCTACTTCTTGTGATGATGTAAGATGCCTACATAAAGAGATGAAGTGAGATGAATTATGTAGCTATCATGATGTAGCATTAGGCTACTACTGCCTTTGAACATAAGTACTGCTACACTGTGATCATCGATCTGATAATGAAGAGGGCTACTAAGTGACTAACAGGAAGGTAGCATATATAGTGTGGATATTCTGGACAAAGGGGTGATTTACATCTTAGCTAGGATGCAGCAACAGAGCATATTTTGTCTTGCTACTCAGAACAGTGCACAATTTAAAATTTATGAATTGTTTATTTCTGAAATTTTCCATTTAATATTTTCAGACCACAGATGACCACAGGTAAATGAAACTGTCAAAATCAAAACTGCCAATAAGGGCCTGGGACTGTGGAGGATGAAGGGAACTATGGTATCTGCTTTCTATTCCTACAGATTTGTCTGTTCTGGCCATTTCATATAAGTGTAATAATAAAATATATCATCTATTAAGTCTGTCTTCTTTCACTTAGAATAATGTTTCTGAGGTGTCTTCATTGTGTAGCACACCATAGTTTGCTCCTTTTTGTTGAATAATATTCTATTGTATGTATATGCCCCATTTTCTTTAGTCATTCACCACTCAATAGACATTTGGATTGTTCGTATCTTTGGCGATTATGAATAATTCTGCTATAAACATCTTGGTATATATATTGGGGTGGATATATATTTTCAATGTAGCTTAGGTAATGCCTGAAGGATTCACTTTTCTCTACATCTTCACATTCATCATTGCCTTTCTGATGACAGATCTTCTTGTGAATGTGAAGTGGTAGATCACTGTGGTCTTAACTTGTGCATCCTTAATGACATGATATTGGGCATCTTTTCATGTGTTTATTAGCCATCTGTATGTCTTCACTGGATGATATCTGTTCAGGTCTTTTCTCACTTTTTTCTCTAAGTTTGTTTTTTGTCATTGTTGTTTTCAGACACAGTTTCACCCTGTCACCCAGGCTGTAGTGCAGTAGCACGATCTTGGCTCGCTGCAACCTCCACCTCCTGGGTTCAATCTATTCTCCTGCCTAGCCCCAGAGTAGTCATGATTACAGCTGCACACCATCACACCTGGCTAATTTTTGTATTACTAGTAAAGACAGGGTTTTGAAATGTTGAGCACGCTGGTCTTGAACTCCTAACCTCAAGTAATCTACCTGCCTTGACCTCACAAAGTGCTGGGATTAGAGGTGTGAGCCACCACACCTGGCCTCTTTTCCCACTTTCTAATTAATTGTTTGTTTTACTGAGCTGGAAGATCTTTCTGTGTATTCAGAATACATGTCTTTATCAGATAAATGATTTGCAAATATTTCCTCTCAAGATAGGGCTTGGCTGTTTTCTTAACAGTATCTTTTGAAGAGCAAAAGGTTTTAATTTTGACAAAGTCCAATTTGTCAATGTCTTTTATAGATTGTGGTTTTAGTGTTATATCTAAGAACTCATCACCTAATTGAAAAATCATGAAAATTTTCTACTACGTTTTCTTTCAGACATTTTGTAAGTTTTGTTCCTATGCTTAGGTCTATTATTCATTTTGAGGTAATTTTATGTATAGTGTAAGGTAAGGTTTTTAATTCGCTGTTTTTATATATAGATATATAATTGTCCCAGCATTATTTGTTTAAAAAACAATCCTTACCCCCTTTGAATTGCCAAGGGCTACTTTTGGATAGCTTAATTCTGTTCCATTGTTGTATATGTCTATTCTATCTATCTATCTATCTATCTATCTATCTATCTATCTAATCTATCTCTCCATCTCCATCTCTATCTCTGTCTGTTTTTTGAGACACCAGCGTGCACTGGTGAGATTAAGTGATCCTCCCAGCCTTCTGAGTAGCTGGGACCACAGGCTTGAGACATGGTACTCAGCCAATTTTTTAATTTTTCTATAGAAAAGGAGTCTCATTTTGTTGCCCAGGATGGTCTCAAACTCCTGGCCTCAAGCAACCCTCCTGTCTCAGCCTCACAGAGTGTTGCGATGACAGGTGTGAGCCACTGCGCTTGGCTTCTATGTCTATTCTTAAGTCCAAACCACATTGCCTGATAAATGTAGGCTGGTCGTTAAAGTTTTGAAATGAGTGGTGTAAATTCACTAACTTTCTTCTTTTTCAAAGTTGCTTGGCTGTTCTAGGTCATTTCCATTTTCATATATATTTTAAGATCAGTTTGTCAATTTCTGGGAAAAAAACAATGCTTGTGGGGACTCAGGTAGGGATTGGGTTGAATCTACAGATTCACTGCAGAATGACAATCTTAACTACGTGGAATCTTTCTGTCTGTGAACACATAATCTCTCTCCATTTCTTTAGCTCTTTGATTCCTCACATCCATGTTTGTAGTTTTCAGTGTGTACTTCCTGCACTTTTTTTGTTACATTTATCCCTATATGCTTTATACTTTTTGATACTATTTTTATTGTTAAATTGCCCATTGCTAGCATACAGGATTACAATTATTATAGTTTTGTGGGTCATTGGCTTATATAAAATACAATCTTATCATCTTTTTACAGGAATCATATGGTGTCATAAGAAGGGTTCCATAACATAGCCTCCACCTGCTACTCCAGAATCACTCCCCAGTATCCATAACTCAGAATGTATGTTTCCCTAGCACTGAACTTTAAAAATTGATACATATTAGATGTACATATTTTCAGGCATGTGATAATTTAATACATTTATGTAATCAAATCAGGGTAACTTGGATATCCATCACTTAATTATTTATCACTTCTTTATGCTAGGGACATTCAAATTATGATCTTCTAGTTATTTTGAAATGTATAATAAGCTAATATTAACGCTAATACCCTTACTGATCTATCAAACACCAGGTCTTGTGTCTTCTTTCAAACTGTCCAACTGTACCCATTAATCAACTTCTCTTCCCTCCTCCCCACTATCATTCCCAGCCTCTGGCAGCCACCAAGCTACTCTCTATCTTCACGAGATCCACTTGCTAGCTCTCATATATTCTCACGTATGAGTGAAAACATGTGATATTTGTCTTTCTGTGCCTGACTCACTTCACTTAACAAATGACCTCTAGTTCTATCCATGTTGCTACAAATGACAAGATTTCATTCTTTTTTTATGGCTGGAAAATATTCCACTGTATACATCTACCACATTCTTCTTACCCTTTCACCCACCGATGAACACTTAGGTTGACTCCACATTTTGGCTATTGTGAGTACTGCTGCAAGAAATATGTGAGTGAGGATACCTCTTCAATATATTGGTGTTATGTCTTTGGGATATACACTTAGTAGTGGGATTGATGAATCATACGACAATTCTATTTTTTAGTGTTTTTGTTTGTTTGTTTGTTGTTTAAGGAAACTCCGTCCTGTTTTCCAGAGTGGCTGTACTAATTTACACTCCTTCTCACAGTGCATGAGGGTTCCCCTTTCTCCATATCCTCACCACCATCTGTTACTCTCTATCTTTTTTATTCTAACTGCGATGAGATTATATCTCACGTTGGTTTTAATTTGCATTTCTTTAATCACTAGCACTGAACTTTCCACAGTAACCTGCAACCTTATGATGTTTTTTTACTTAAATTTAATTTAGATCTCAAGTCTCAGTTTATGCATTACCTCACTGTAGGTACTGCATTCTCAATTTCTCTCTACTTACTGGGGAATGCATGTGTGTATGTACATTGTTAGTTATTTTTATACCGAATTTTAACTACTTACTTACATGTTCATCTTGAGAAACCTGTGTCACCATGTATAGCAAAACCTGCTAGTTGTGTATCAGTATCCATCTTCTCCTTCCAAAATAATAGAGCCCCTAATGTTTTGCTAGGCATAAAGCAAAAGAAATAAAGACCATATTTCCAGCCCCCCTCTGTCATTAGACGCAGTGGTATGATTATCTTGCATCTACTGAAAGAAGCTCATCAGGAAGCTTCCAGAAAACCCTCAAAAACAGCCAATGCACACCTTTTTGTCTTTCTCTTCTTTCTTTTTCTCCTTCTTACCAGTTAAACAAGATCTGCTAAATGAGGCTAGACCAGCCATGCTGACTGGACAAAATGAAGTGACTTTGGGAACAGAGACCCACATGGGCAAAGCAACAACAGGAGAGGAGCCTGAGTCTCCATATCCCACCCTGCTCTGCCTGCTTCCGAGTTTTCCATGAGAAAGACACACAGCTCTCCCTGCTTTAGGCTGCTGCTTCCTTGGGTCTCAATATATTAACTGTTGCCAAACTTAATCAAAAGGCATATACACCACATCTTACTGCATCCTCAGTACCTGATGCTATGCCTAACACATCATAGTTCTTAATTGATATTAGCAAAAGTTAAAAAAGAAAGAAAGAAAAAAGAAAGCTTCATGAGATATTACCTTTTAATCCATGCTGCTCCATATAGTTACCAGATCTCTTTCCAGGGTAATGAAATCATAACATTTTAGGCATACAATATGGCCTTCAAAGGCCTCTCAGCTTTTTAAATCTAATTTCTATTCTAATTTATTCATCATGATGTTAATAAGATGTTTGATTCTTTCATGTAGAAGAAAAAGCAAATTTATACAATGATTCCATGGATATTCAAGAGACAGAAGGCCTGTAATTGACTATAATAACAGAGCTCACAATATCATAAAACTGATAGTAACAATCGGGTTCAAGCAATTAAACAATTTTGATTCCACAGATGAAAAAGCTGATGTTCAGAGAGGTGACACGACTAATTCCAGGCCACACAAACACTGAATGGCAGATCTGATGTCAGAACCAGATAATCTGACTTCCAACTCAACTCTCAGAATCAGTCAGAGTGCCTTTGGTTGTCAAGACCAAACAATCTAACATAAGCAAAAATCCTTTTAAAATCTTAGAATTTACAGGATCCAAAGCTTGGAACAGACAGGAACCAGGCAGCTCTGTTCCTGCCTGGTTTCCATGGCAATATCAGCTACAGGGCTCATACTGATTTAGCCAACTGAATGAATGAATAAACTCCAACAATGGTTACCGTTTTGTTTTCATTCTGATTGTAGAACTCTTCTCTCTCTCTCTCTCTCTCTCTCTCTCTCTCCCCCCCACCCACCCCCATCCCCATCCCTGTCACCCATCTCCAACGGTCATTCCTTTCCACCACTCTTCTTTGCTTACTAAATCTGCTTCCCAGGACAGCGGCTGATGAGAAGCCCAGGCACAAATTTTCTCAACGTAGTACAGGGAGTGAAACACAAGGGGTAATCCCTTGAAGATGCACTTTGAGAGACAGAGACAGAGACACAGAGAGGCAGAGAAAGACAGAGACAGAAGAGACGAGCATAAGAGTCATTTCTCTAGCTTTCCTGGTTCCCTCTCATTTTCTGTTTTTATATGCTTTTATTTGTTTATACGTTTTTAAAGTCTGCAATTAGAGACCATGAGATGACAAACCAGAGAACTGAAAGCCAAACTTCCGAGGATGCTTGAAGGGAAAGTTAGAGTGCCTGAGTCTCTTATGATATTAATGAGCAAAATGACTTCCCCCCACCATATTTTAGGGACAAACAACTGAATGCATGAATATCACAAAGCAAGGATGAGCATACACATGTAAGCACTTAGAGGGAAATGAGAAACCACCTTGTATTTTTATCTGGAAACTAATAAAAAGCAAAATCCAACCAGGAATATTATATTATGCAATCTCATAATTCAAGGTTTTTCTTTTTCAATGTGTAGAGTTAGCCATAAAGCAAATTTACAGATACTGAATGAGCTAGTTAAATCTTCTACGGATGCCAGTATCTCCTGTTAATACCTTGTAGTTTGATCCTAAGGACTTCTGCACACCCATCACCTGCATAGGATGGTGTTTATTTCTTGATTTTATATTTTTAATGTATAAACACATTGGTTATAGACAAGGAAGGTCTTCTGTCTCAGTAAATGACTCATGATTTGCCTTAAAACCACAAGCTAAATCAAACTTGTGCTAAGCAGAATTTCATCTGACAGAATATAAAGGTTCCGGGACAAGTCAAACCCAAGTGGAACGTTCCAGTTTTCCTGTCACACCCAAGTTTGATAAAGGAGCAATATATAAGCTTGAATCAAACTTGCAGCTAAGAAAGGCTAAAACTTGAATATCATATTGAGCAGAAAGAAAACTTGCCATGGATCAAGGATTCAACAACGATAGGATCTAAAAAAAAAAAAAAAAAAATCCATCTCATCCTCAATGTGTGCACATTCTAGGAGTAAAACCTATGCTTTGTTAATATTACAAATAAAAGCCATCTTCTTTCTTTCCAACAGCGTTGCTTTGCCCATTTTAGTTCGTTATGTAGCATTACCCATGAAGAGCTGACAAAGGAAATTTACAGTAAGCACATGTGAATGGTCTTTGGAGAAAATGATTTAAGTGCATACACAAATGCTGGGTCAAAGGTGATTGTGCAAACCAGAGAAGGAAGAAAAGAAAATATTTTTTAAAATTAGTCAATAATCCAATTCTAAAAACAATCAAAAATAGAAGCTTAATGACTTTTTGCCATATTCCTAAAACATGTAAGAATTACATGTGACTTCTGGAACACAGAATTCTTAATCCCAGGTCAGAATATTTTATTCAAAACTAATTTGTTTTGGGAACATATCTGAGAAATAATAAAATGTAGGGTCTCAGCTCACATCCACTCTTGCTCAGATTAATGATCATAAAAAAACTGTCATAGGCAGGCAATAGGGTCTGCTTGGCTGAGGGCTTTGTGCATAGGACCATACACCATGAGCAGTGAGTTATTTCACATTCCAGCCATGGGACAGGGAACTCCTTAGGAGTCGCCACCAGAACGTCTAGAGAAGCAAGTATATTTAAGAAGCATATTTTATACACTGAAAAAAAAATTGGCTGGGTGCACTGGCTCACATCTGTAATCCCAGTACTTTGGGAGGCCAAGACAGGTGGATCACAAGTTCAGGAGGTCAAGACCAGCCTGCCCAACATGGTGAAACCTGTCTCTACTAAAAATACAAAAATTAGCCAGGTGACCACAGGCCTGTAATCTCAGCTACTCAGGAGGCTGAGGTAGAAGAATGGCTTGAAACCAGAAGGCAGAGGTTGCCAGGAGCCGAGATTGCACCACTGCACTCCAGCCTAGGTGACAGAGCGAGACTCAGTCTCAAAAAAGCAAAACAAAACAAAAAAATAGCCACAGAAACTGAGTTTCCACCAAACTTCCTTGATAGGAGGGAATACACAAAAGACAAATTTTAAAAGTTTTATTGAAGGACTTAATTTTTTAAATTAAGCCATTTAATTTAAAAACTGAGACTCTTAATGTTGAGAAGCACACCCTTCACCAGAAGAAAAGGGAGTGTGGCCCAGGCACCAGAGCAGTTCCACCTGTACATGGTTTATGCAGTGCATTTCTGAATACCGTCTTCCAGGAAACGTCAGGATAAGATGAAACCTCCAGACACCACCGTTCAAATATAATTTGAGCCAGGAAAGCTGTCAGTGCAGCTTTTTACTGTGTTCTAGAATGCTCTGGGAAAGAAATCTTTCCTTGGGTTCCTCTAAGAATTCTGACTAAGGCAAGACCAGATTTACAGGAGTTTTGCAGATAACCTGAAATAAATAGTCTCTCGGCATGAGTTTAAAACTCCATCCACTAAGACAGTCCCTGGGACTAAGCTCTGAAGCTGAGAGATCACTTGCTTCCTCTGCTCCTCTCTCATAAGAGTTCCTTCCCTCAAAGGCCTCACAGGCTAGATTGGGAGGCAGACACTCCAGGGAAAACAACAGTAAAGCAAAGTGCCGTGGGGAAGTGTGCTGTAGGTGCTGTAGAATCTCAGACTGGGCGTGCCTAGGGCTGACCAACCCAGACATTCTTTTATACTGCCAATGCGTGTGTACATGCATAGAAATTTGGGGAGGAGAAGAAAAAAAGAAATAAAAGGAAGTAATAGTGCCTGCAACTTCTGCCTACAGATACTATGATCTTGTATAGGTAACGCTTTTGTGACTATCCCTTGGCCTTGCTTGCAACCCCCCATCTGAGTCCTGCTAACTGAGGACCAGCTACTTTGGAGCAAGCTACACTGTGCCACCAAAACAGACCTCAACAACACCTTTATTACATACACAATTGCCTCAAGAATTTTTATAAATACTCTTTTTTTCTTTGTGGTAACTTTACTCACCCTCTCTGTCTTCTTTCAAATTTTTTAGAGGAGTATCACTCTGTCACCTAGAGCTGGAGTGCAGTGGTACAATTATAGCTCACTGTAGCCTCGAACTCCTGGGGTCAAGAGATTCTCCTGCCTCAGCTTTCTGAGTAGCTAGGATTACACGTGTGTGCCACCAAGCCTAGCTACTAACCCTCTCTTAAATACAATCTACTAAATCTATTTAATGATCCAGGAGGAAACAATATGAAAATAAAAGAAAATTAGAATTTCACAAAGCAAAGGTATGTATAACATCTAGAAGAATCAGAGATGGAAAGATAACACGGTAGTCAGACACTAAAGAGCCTGATGAACTTTCTGATTTGTTATAAAACATTTTTAAATTTTCCTTCCATATTTAATTGGCCAATAAGTCTCCAAATAGCTATTGCCTCTAACTCTCAATCCACATTGCCACGCATTGGTTCCCTGGAACCTCTTTGGTTCTAATCTATATGAAGGCATCTGCTGGTCAGCCTCCTGGCTTCCAAAGTGGATCCCATCTAGCATGCTCTTCATCCAGCATGCAGAACAGTCTTTGTAAATTACAAATCTCATTATGTCTCCCATTCACTCAAATCCTTAGATCTCTTCCCCCAACAGCCTTTCAGGATACAGTCCAAATGTTTTAGCCCTCCATAATCTGACTCCTTTCTTGTTACTTGCTCAGTTTGGGTCGTATACTCTGGACAAATGAAATATGTCATATCTCAAACATGCCATGGTCTTATGTGCCTCCATCCCTTTGTACTCACCACTCCTTACCAGGGATGAACTGCCTTCTATTCTTAGTCTAGGTCTGTGGTTCTCAAGGTTCTCAAGAGAACAGAGGCAACATCTGCAAACGGGACATGTCAGAAATGCAGATGATCAGGCTTCATCTCAGATCTCCTGAGTCGGAAATTCTGGAGAAGGGACGAGCAATCTGCAAATAAAGACTGTAAATCTTATACCACAGAAAAGCTAGGGAGCGTGCAAAGAACTAGCATGCCATCGATGACCTCTTTGCCTGCAGTTCAGCACATATGCAGCAGAAGTGAAGATCATTAGGTCACTTGGTCAAGCTCTTAATAAAACAGAAGTGGCTCAAGGAGAGTAAATGAATATAAGCAGGGACCCCTGTAGCTTGAGGAGTCAGACAGACATTATAGAAACAGAGACTGTCAGTGTCTCAAGGGTCCAGGAGGTCAAACAGTCCAATCTCGTCACGTCATAGAGGATGAACAGGAGGCCTGGAAAGGTGAAATGACTTACTCAGTGTGAGACAGATGGCCAAGAGAGCACAGAAACCAGTGTTTTAGAAGGAAAAGGCTGCGTGGTAAAAACAACTGAGTCATCTAATGCACACGGACACAGGCAAGTGCCTCGGTGGGCACCCAGGCAGAATGAGAACATGGCATGTTTGCTTTTAATAACTCAGTGACTGATTTAGGCACCCTGCTGATGGGTAGAAGCAACGCTTCAGTTAGACTTATGTGGATCTGGCCAGCACTGGACGTAAGCAGTAGCTACGTTTGATGGAGCTATAAAGTTTATCCTTTAAAAACGGCCACAAATACTACACTTAGAAATACGTGTGTGTGTGGGTGCAGAAACATTACTTGTGAAAAATGAAACCTGTTAGATTAGATCACACTAGGTTGCCACTTCTAAGGTAGTGAACATGTAAAAGAGTAAACCTCACAGAAATGTAAGTCTGTTAAATGCAATGTGTATATGTTTGTGTTGTGTACATGTATTTTATCATATACAATAGTTAGAAATTCTATATATAATTAAAAATATAATTGTTACAATTGTAACATTAAACAGTGAAATTATATCATAATGTTAATCATAACATGAAGCAATTAAATGACAGTGTTTTATGACGTACAGATTTAAATTATAATGTTATTCATGTTATAAATATAGGTAAAGTGCTAGGATTTGGGAGCAAATATTAAAGTGAGTAAGTCACTGCCCCACTCCCTGAGCCTTTCTGCTCATATTTTATATCTTCTGAGGACTGGTGTTGGCCTCCCAGGCTTCAGGACAATCTAACATCAAGATGCCTTTAGGTTCTTCCTGACAGCTGCTATTGCTGCTTCAGCACAGGGAGTTCATTTGCCCTCCTCAGGAGGCCAGAGCTAATTAAGGAAAGGACAGCCCAGGCTCACCCTCCCAGCACTCCTCATCAGCTAGAACAGCCTGTTTGCTGCCTTCCAGGTCTTCTGCACAGAGACCCCCTGCTTTTCTCTAGAGAGGGAGGAAACCATCACTAGGGGGGCGGGGTCTCAGCACAGACTTATTTGCCCACCAGGAGGAGAACGTTTCCATTTGACAATTCCACTACAAGAAGCAAGCCTTCTTGGACCTCTTGCCCAACTTCTGGCCTTCTGATTCTAAGGAGAGTTGTCATGTTTTTCTATAAATACTATTAGGTTGGGGCAAACGTAATTGCGGTTGGTTTGTTTGTTTTCCCCCAGGGTGTTCTGCTCCCTCAGGAGACGTTTAATTGTGGTTTTTGCAATGAAAAGTAACGACGAAAAACCACAATTACATTTGCACCAACCTTGTATTAGTCATGCCTTAAAAAATAAATTTGGCTCAAGATTTCTTGGGGTATAAATTGTTTTGAGCTATTTTCTGTTTCATCTCCATGTTCCAGGGGCTTAAATACCATTGAGCAAAGCCAGCAGGTGTCTGTGGAGCTGCCCCCTTTCCAAGGAAGCTGCTTTGACCTTCCCCTTCTGTCTCCTGGAAGTGTGCGATGATCCCATGGAGCAGCAACCAGAGCTGTGCCACGCTTCACAAAACACCTTTGGGATTTTGTGACCTTAACGTATTCTCTTCACCTGGAAGGTGGCATGCGCCATAGAAGATTCCTACACTCCCAACTTTGCTACCAATGACTCAGATACAGGGACACATGGATACACATGGATACACGTGTGTACATGTGTCCATGCATATTAAAGGACCACCACTGGCCACGTTTCTATGAGACCTTTTCTTTTACATGGTTACCACTTAAGAAGTAGCAGGTGAATCTAATCTATTTTGTTTTCTTACAAGTGACATTGTGTTTGCTTTTTGAAATTTCTTTTCTGAACATTTGTAAAACCATTTGCTACTCTTTCATTCTCTTTTTTGTGATTTTTTTTTATTTTTAATTTTTATGTCCATAGGTTTTGGGAAATGGGTAGTGTTTGGTTACATGAGTAAGTTCTTCAGCAGTGCTTTCTGAGATTTTAGTGCACCCATCACCCAAGCAGTATACTTCATACCCAAATTGTAGTCTTTTATCCCTCACCCTCCTCCCAGCCTTTCCCCTGAGTCCCCAAAGTCCACTGTATCTTTCTTTTGCCTTTGCATCCTCATAGCTTAGCTCCCACTTTGATGTTTGGCTTTCCATTCCTAAGTTACTTCACTTAGAAATGGTCTCCAATCCTATCCAGGTTGCTGCAAATGCCATTATTCTGTTCCTTTTCATGGATGAGTAGTATTCCATGGTGTGTGTGTGTGTGTGTGTGTATATATATATTCCCTTTCCAAGTATGAATTGAAACACATCATGAAATAAATATATATATATATATATATAAATTTCTTTATCCACTTGTTTATTGATGGGCATTTGGGCTGGTTCCATATTTTTGCAGTTGTGAATTGTGCTGCTATAAACATGTGTGAGCAAGTATCTTTTCCGTATAATGATTGCTTTTCCTCTAGGTAGATACCAAGTAGTGGGATTGCTGAATCAATTGGTAGTTCTACTCTTAGTTCTTTAAGGAATTTCCACACTGTTTTCTGTAGTGGTTGTACTAGTTTACATTCCCACCAGCAGTGTAGAAGTGTTCCCTTTTCACCACATTCCTGCCAACAATTATTTCAATTTTTGATTTTTTGATTATGGCCATTCTTGCAGGAGTAAGGTGGTATCACATGGTGGTTCTGATTTTTATTTCCCTGATCATTAGTGATGTTGAGCATTTTTTCATATGTTTGTTGACCATTTTTATATCTTCTTTTGATAACTGCCTATTCGTGTCCTTAGTCCACTTTTTGATGAGATTGTTTTTTCTTGCTAATTTTTTGGAATTCCTTGTAAATTCTGGATATTTGTCCTTTGTCAGATGCATAGATTATGAAGATTTTCTCCCACTGTGTGGGTTGTCTGTTTATACTGCTGATTATTTCTTTTGCAGGGTGAGCTTTTTACTTAAGTCTCATCTATTTATCTCTGTTTGTATTGCATTTGTTTTTGTTTTTTATATGCGTGTCTTTTGTTTTTCTCCTCTCCCACTCTTATTCCCCAACCCAACTTTGAGTTCTCTTTATCCTCTAGAATGTGAATTAACCAGAAGCCTGCACTTCACATTTAAACTGAAGCAGAATTGATGAGTGTCACTTGAACTATCTTGGATATTTCATGACACATTGCTTGCCAGATATTTAATCTTGACACCTCCTTTCCCTTCAGAGCCACTAAGTCAATTCGCCAGGAATGAAGAATTCTTCCTTTATCATACAGAATTGTGTAGGCCATGGAAAGTAATCTGGATATTATTCTAAGTGCTGTAGAAAACTATGGTTGAGTTTTGGGCAGAAAAGTGATATGATTTGAATTTTACTTAGAAACTTAGGCTTATGGGATATAGAAGAATGGAAGCAAAGAGACCACTAAGAGGACTTACTGCAAGAATGACAGGGTCATATGACTATGGGGAAAAGACATGGATGAATTTGGGATATATTTTGTGTGCAGCCAACTAGACAAAAATTAGTGGCTTGCAAGGAGGGGAAAAGAGGCATGAAGGGAAAGAGACGGATCAAAGAAGATTCCTAAGTTTCTATTTGAGCAACCAAATCCTTGAAGCTGCCCTTTAACAAAACGGAGTACAGAGGGATAAAGGAAATTTGGAAAGAGAAGGAATCAAACGTTCTGTTTTGGCCACATTATGTTTCAGATACCTACTAAACACACAAATAGAAATGAAGGAAAGCAGTCACCTTATTTTAATAGGAAGGCAATAATCTGAAAGCCTTGTCATCTTAGAGTATCCAACAGAGAAAATTTCTATTGCAAGAAGTAAACACTTGATTTTGCCTGACAGATAGACGATTTAGTAAGAGAACATTTTTTCTTCAGAAGAACCATGAGATATGCAAACAGATAGCAGAGATTTTTCTGGGTGCACAGGTGTTAGAAGCTAAAAGTAATAGAGCAAAGTGATTAAAAAAAAGAGAGAGAGAGATCCTTTCTGGTGGGCAGTGAAATGCCTACACATTAGTTTCTTTAGAGCAAGATTCCCTTTCCAAGTACAAACGTAAACTGACCTATCCAGGTACATCTTATTACTTTCTTAGAAAATGTGTGTCTGTCTGTGATGATGGGGTATGGATGAAGACTGGGTCAGCTACCTCAAAGGCAATCAGGAATTGATATTCCCCCCAAAATCAAAAAATAGCAGGAAAGGTATGTGGGCCACAGAGTCCACTTGAGAGTGAGATGTAATTATAGAAAGAAAAGGAACCTGGACTGATAAAGTCTACCTGTCTGTTTCCACTTGTCATATATATACCAATGCTTCGCTACTGTGGTAGTAAACCATGATAGAGCATGGTTGTGAAATTGAAATCCTGGGACCAGACCATGTCCCTATGGATAGAAGGTAAAATTACTTCCACAGGAAGTAGATATTTTTATTGTTCATGTTCCAATGGAGAGGTACATTCCAGTACTAATATGGAGTTTCAGAAGGCATTTCTTAAACTAGAAAAAAATGAAGATGAAAACAACCCATCTTCATCATCCAAACAGACTTAGAGGAGGCATGGCTCTGGATTTGGAATGAGTAATATCTCCCTGTGAGTAGACCTTTAGGGGTAGGTAAAGTGGATTCTGCAACAAGACATTTGGCTAAAAGCTAAGGGTCTGAGTATGTTGACTTTGATAGTTACCATATCTAGTAGCTATTATAAATTGTTCTCTTTGTTGTTTTTTCTTCTATTATTGAACATATTGTAAATCTTGTAGAATTAAGAGGCCTATGCTTGGATGAAGCATCATGGGGGACTGCAGCAGCAGCCCAAAGGGAGCCATTTCAGGAAGTGAGGGATACAAGAATGCCAGCTGTGGCACTTGGGCTGAACTGAGAATGCTGGGTATCTAAGGAACACAGCAGCAAAGGAAGGAATTCATTGAACAGTTACCATCTCTAGAAACTCCCAGAAATACATGGAAAGAAAATTTTGCAAAAGACTAAAATTACTGCATTCAGGCAGGAGGAGGACTGGGATCATCGTACATCTGTTCTTTATTTATTTATTTATTTTTGGTTTCAAGTTTTAATCAAAGCTTGTATGTAAGATTACTTTATTCCTGCATCTTCTCAATTGTTTTTTCCTTGTATTTGCCCTTTTCCTTTCCTACTTGGCGAGATTTGGCTTTCCGTTCAACGATCTTTTTGTAGTCTTTGTCCAGTTTTAGCCTAGTGATAACCACCTTGCTGGGGTGAATGCCTAGGTGGACAGTTATGCCATTAGCCTTTTCATGCTGCACCCATTCAATGTAGATATTTCTTCCTGTAAACCTGGACTCCTCTGCCAATTTGCTGACCTTTATAGTATCCTTGTACAACCTGAACTTCCTCATCCTTTCAGATGGGCATGGATCACACATTGTACTTCTGTCTCAGCTCTTTGGAAAGAGGGAAAGACACAATCTTCCTTCGAATGCGGGAAGGTGCACTGAAATGCTTTTTGCGATCCTTGCTTCGGTCAGAAGTCACAAAGGGATTGAACTTCATTTTGGCTGCTCCCGCTTTGGTGATGGCGGCAAAAGGGAAGAGCCATCTGTTTTTTCAAAGGGAATATGTCTCACACCTATAATCCCAGCACTCTGGGAGGCAGAGGCAAGCCAATCACGAGGTCAACAGATTGAGACCATCCTGGCCAACATGGTGAAACTCCATCTCTACTAAAAAATACAAAAATTAGCCGGGTGTGGTGGCGCATGCCTCTGGTCCCAGCTACTTGGGAGGCTGAGGCAGGAGAACTGCTTGAACCTGGGAGGTGGAGGTTGCAGTGAGCCAAGTCTGTACCACTGCACTCCAGCCTGGCGCCTGACAACAGAGCAAGACTCTGCCTCCAAAAAAAAAAAAAGAGAGAATATGTTCTCATTTTGTCTACAAAATGAGACACACCTGGTACATTTGTATGTCTCCTTCTGTAGGCTATAAGCTCTTTCAAAACAAGGACCTATCATGTCAGAAAGACTTAATAATTATTTGCAAATAAAAGAATAAGAGTATCCTTGAATCAAGCCTTTTAATTTGAATAACTCAACTTGTTTTACAGCAGTACCACGTTGCACTTCCTAGTTTATATATTGTGAATTCCAATGCTATTAATATTTGGAAGTAACGGCTTTTAAATGAGCCTGGAGTTGAAACAGTAGGAAGAAAGCAATTCTGTGTACATATATTATTTAGTTGAAAGAGATGGCTGCATGCTGTTGTTCTTTACCAATAGTGCCAGGGATAACTAGCCAAGAAGGGCCAAAAGGTGAGGCTCTGTAACAACCTTCTTAATATAACGCAATCATATAGGTGGTATGCATGGCCACCAAGAAGGAGAATCAGATTGTATTTAACTAAAATAACCTGGGGACTAACCAATGTTCCTTTTCTCAACTGAAAACAAAATAGGTATAGTGATGCTAAACCTCTAAACACCCTTAGAAAAATTAATAAGAAAATAATTATAAGATATATGTCCTTATGATGAAATTAAAAATAAATGTATTAATGTCTTGTATCAGTAGATTTGTTTTATGACCCAACATATATATATATATATATATATATATAATCTCCCATCTTGCTATTTGTTTTCCATTTGACATCTCTGATCTTTGTTACTTTGTCTCTTATTCTTCCTCATTTCCTGTATTCTTTTATGTGAAGTGGTATTTTTAAAAAATTTCTATCTATCTTTTCCATTGCATTTTAAGCTATATCTCTTTGTATTTTTAAATTCATTCCTAGAATGAACATACACATCCTTAAATTGTCACAATCTACATTGAGCACCAATACTAAATCTTAGGGATTCAAACATGAGCAAGGCATATCCCTGCTTTTCAGATGAGTAGAGAAGACAGACATGTAAATAATACAGCAAAACCTCTCATTATTCAGAGGGCCTTTCAGATGGCCACAAGACCCAACTTTATCATTCACTGAACTTGTTACCAATATGTCTTGGTTGTAGGGATTACTTTTTCCTCCTGAGTCACTGGATTTCATATTTGTTTGAAAACATTTTGCCCTGTTTTTAACTAGATTGTGTTGAGTCATTTATATAGTCTGTATACAAATGCTTTGTTGGATATGTGTTTTGAAAAGATTTTCTCTCAATCTATAGCTTGTCTTTTCATCCTCTTTACAGGGTCTTCCACAGAGCAAAAGTTTTTAATTTTCATGAGGTATAACTTATTGACTATTTTGTTTATAGATTGTGCTTTTTATGTTGCATGTAGGAAAACTCTGTCAAACCTAAAGACTCTAAGACTTTCTTCTATAAAGTTTTAGGTTTTTATTTTCAGTATATGATTCACTTTGAGTCAATTTTTGCATGCGGTCTATGGTAAGGGTCAAGATTCTTTTTTTTGCATATGATTATACCTAATTGTTACAGCATAATTTGTTGAAAAGATTTATCCTTTTCCCATTGAATTGTCCTAGCATTTTGTCAAAAGTTATTGCTCATATCTGTGTCATCTATTTCTAGACTACTGTTCCCTTGAAATATTGGTCTATTTTTACGCCAATACTACACTATTTTGCTTACTTTATAGTAAGTCTTAAAATCAGTAGTATAAATTCCTTAATTTTGACCTTCGTTTTCAAAATTATTTTGACAATTCCAGGCCTTTTTCATTTCAATATAAATTTTATAATCAATTTGTCAGCGTCTATGAAAAAGCCTGCTGAGATTTCAGCTGAGATTGCAATGATTCTATAGATCTTTTGGAGGAGCACTGACACAAAAATAAGATTGTCTCCTCTGAACATATGCATGCATTATGATCCAGCAATCTCTTTCTAGGTATGTCTTAGAAACTTCTGAACAAGTGAACAAGTATGCTTCTAGTACTGCTGCTTGTAACAGAAAGACACCAGAACATTTTCCTTATCACTTGAGAAGATATAAAAATGGTGGCATATATAGAAAAAAATTCTGTAATTTCACATGGCAGTTAACAGTGAATTGACTCATAAACAGAACAGTTACATTTTTAAAAAGAAATATATACAGTACTATCCTATCAATATTACATTAAGAAATATGCAAAACCAATGATATCTTGTTTGAGAAAGCAAATATACATGTTAAGACTATACAGAATAGTTAGGAAATTAAAAATACAAAATTCATAAAAAGATTCATAATGAGATTTTTACTGGATGGGGAAGGTAATAAACTTGGGAGGGCCACAGAGTTGTATTTCTTAATCTTGATGGCGAGTGCATAGAATGTTATGTAAGTGTTATTCTATACAGCATATGTGTATTTTACATTACCCTATTTAATATTTAATAAGAAATAATTTTTAAAAGGAAAGAGTACAGAATTTTATTGAGGGAGAGGAACAAAAGTAAACTTAAATCTTACACTAGTGAAAGAGGGCAGGAGCATTTATGGTTCAATTCTTGTGTAATCAAGTCTTCACTTACACCATTCCACTTGCAGCTTACAAACTGCACAACAGTGTCCTGTATGAATACTAGGAGTCACCAGTATAAACCTGTTAATATTGTGGGGTTTTTTTGGACACTTACCTGCTACAAAGTAAAACACTTTAAAATGTGAGAATAAATGTTGATTGCAAAAAAAAAAAAAACCACCAGGGAAAAATAGCACAGGCCATGCCTTTCTCTCTTCCTCCTCCCACTGGGTTTGCAGGCCTTTTGCTTACATGAACCATCCATACTTAGGTAAGCACTGTGCCTTTATTGCAGTAGGCCTCAGACAAATGACTGTTTAAGGATTGTTTGCACAACTGTCAATGGTTTCTGTCATTTGTCAAGTAACAAATATAAAATCTGATAACAGGAAAAACCCTGTACAAACCAAGAAATACTGGCAGCATAAGAAGTTCAACGCATGATAAGGCTAAGCCCTGAGGCTCTCTGGAAGCCCCCTCAAATACCAAGTGGTTCTGTTGTATTTGTTATTTATGTGTCTATCTTTTCTGCTCATTTAAAAAGTGAGGGACTATGCCTTGCTCATCTTTAAGTCCCTAACACTTGGCACTGGTGCTCAATAAGTGTCCTTGATTGATGGATACCCTGATATCTGTTGATCCCAAATAAAAACATGTGAAAGCCATCTTCCACGGTATATTTTCAAACCTTTTGTTTTTGCATTAAATAGTAAATCTTTTGAAAATATCTACATACTTTACAATATTTTGGAGGCACTATTCAAATAATGATTTGATACTGAGAAAATATTACCAATGGCATAGATACAAATTAACTCCTGGCTGCTTTTAATTAATTTTTGTGTTTGGTGCTAAGGAAAAAGTACTTGAGGCCTTTAACTTTGAAGTCTGGGCTTCAAAGACATGATTACTCCAGTGTCTTGCTTTACTGTTGTAGTTCAGCAAGACAAGAAACTCGTTCAAAACGTCTTACTATTATGTACTCACTGTAGAGAAAACACGACTGTGAGGAAGAATGTAAGAAAGAAGAGTATGAGAGTTAAGTGCCTGCAGTCTGCCTGGAGTGAAGAAGGTCCTACCAGTTAAGTGCTTTGGGTTTTTTCAAGAATATATATTCCAGGTGCAAACTTTTAGATTATTTGAAGGGAATCCTTTTGCCACTCGGAGGTAAATCACTTTGGAGCTCTGTAGCAGGGTGCCTGAAAGAGCCTTCTGGGAGTGAATTAGGGATATTGTTTTGTTCACATAAAGCTACCAACAACTTAGTTTAAATTGTCTTTGTTATAAATGAGGTCACTATGGACTTGCCCTAAAGATCTTTACTTCTGTACTTCTGTCTTCCATAGGACAAATGAGAAGTACTACATACCTCATCTCTTGGGTTATTATTGTAGTTTTGCATTCATGATTATGAATTTAGAAATAAATACGAATTATGGAAATAGAAAAAAAAAAGAATAAAATAGCCCTCAGCAGCCACACACAGATTCGCGTGGTGGGGCTGCAGAGCCTAGGAGTGCAAGCATGACTTACGGTGCCTCATAAGCAGAAGTCAGGAGGTCAGGAAGAGGCCAGCTTTTGGCTTTCATTTTTTTTGTTTTTAAGACAGAGTCTCACTCTGTCACCCAGGCTGGAGTGCAATGGTGTGGCCTCAGCTCACTGCAACCTTCTCCTCCCGGGTTCAAGCGATTCTCCTGCCTCAACCTCCTGAGTAGCTGGGATTACAGGCATGTGCCACCTGGCCCAGCTAATTTTTGTATTTTTAGTAAAGATGGGGTTTCACCATGTGGAACAGGGTGGTCTTGAACTCTTGATCTCAGGTGATCTGCTTGCCTTGGCCTCCCAGAGTGCTGGGATTATAGGCATGAGCCACTGCACCAGGCCTTGGCTTTTTTTTTTTTTCTTGATGACTGTAAAAGCAACTGAAATGAATGATGAAAGAAGAGCTCACTACCATGAACCAGAGCCCATAGTTCTCAATAACTCACCTTGTCCCTGAGCTGACATAACAAATAAACGTGGTTTTCTTTCTTTGAGAAACATCATTATATTTGGGCAACATGTCACACACAGCCCAGTGTATTCTCGGTTTCCCAAGTAACCTCTAGAGAAATTCTATGAAGTGATGCCCTTTTTCCTGGAGGACCAGAGAATTCAGAGGGAGAGGAGGCCTTGAGTTGAGTCTCCTGCCTGAATGTTGCTAAGCCTCAGGACTCCCTCCACCTACATGCAACCACACTTAGCTTTTACAA
This sequence comes from Cheracebus regulus, assembly GCA_963574635.1. NCBI lineage: Eukaryota > Metazoa > Chordata > Mammalia > Primates > Pitheciidae > Cheracebus > Cheracebus regulus. Next base: position 29,527 of record CAUYQU010012508.1, on the reverse strand, counting down.
ATAAATTAAGAGTAAGTCTTTTGAGGGTAGGTATTATGGCATCTTACCTCCTCTAGGTAGCAGCAGTGTGGTGCATTTGTAAGGAAGGGGAGGTTGCTTTGAACAGGCGTGGGGACAGAAGGCCTAGGCATTCACGTCTCCCCAAAGCACACTGCCCCCCTTATTCTCAGACTTGCTTCTAAGGTTTGCTGTCTTGCTGAGAAGTTAGCAGTACTCATTCTCTGAAAATACCAGACTTCCCAGATATTAGGGGAAAGCTTACATAATACATAGTATCCTAGGTCAGAAATATGTCTTGAGATAGAATTCTACAGTGATTATGTGTTTTCTTCCTAGTCTCCGCAGCCAAATATCAACTATAACTATCAAGGAGGTTTCTACCTATTCTTGATGCTATGTCTACAAAGTAACTCCAGAATTGTTACGAACACAAACAATACTGTTGATAGACTGGATGAGAACCATTATCATTTCCCCAGTATTACCTACATGTAGCATGCTATTAGTAGGAGATAAACAGTAGTATGGTGTTGGTCTATTTATGCGTCTTCTCACTAAGAGAGGTGGGAAATAAAAGCCAGTGGGGATAGAAGACTGGTTGCGGTCTGGCTTACATCTCCATGTTGTAGGTTTTTATTCCATGTAGTTTGATGTAAACTTGTGCCGACTTCTTACTCCTTGAGGGCTCCCTGGTGGCTAAAGATCTCTGTGACATGAAGCTCTTTTGGAGTATTCTGATGATAAAAGGGAGAATTTCAATTCCATTTGACAGGAAGAGTTACTTCCCCCTTGAAGTGGAAATGAAAATGGATCCCTAACTGTGCAAGAGGCAATGATGAAATCCCTCTCCCTGTGACCCTCCATTAAATGACAGTAGGCAGTAGAATTATTATTTGATACTTTATACCCATCATTGTGTCAGTTGTACACATAGGCCAACCACACATTTCTCTCCTTCCACAATTCTGACTCAACGGTGAATGGGCTTGAGAACAATGTTGAAAAGCTCCCACAGAGTTTCTGATTCTGTGTTCCCCTCCCTTTTCTCTGGTATCCAACTCATGATTTAGAAGCTAGAAGCTAGAAGCAGAGGAGGCTCTTCTTATTTCTATCAAAGAGACAGAAAAGGAGCAGTCAGAGATAGATTAAGAAATTATGATTCTAGGAATCGAATGTCCCATTCTAGAAGGAACAGTGTTCAATGTGGTTAAGAAACTGGGGAGGAGAGCAGTAAGTAGAGGTCCTTGGTTTTGATGGTGATAGATACTCTTTAGAAATTAGTGGTAAACCCAAGCTGTAAAGGGGTTAGAAGAATCTGGGAGTAGTTCGAAGATGTGGCAAGGTCATGTTTGTGGACTATGGCATTCACAAAGAAGAAGAGATTTTCTTGAGCTGTGATTTAGTCAGTTCGGCATGCTAGAATACCACAGACTGGGTAGCTTAAACAACAAAATTTATTTTTCATGGTTCTGGAGGCTGGAAAGTCCAAGATCAAGGTGCCATCATGGTTCTTCCTGGTTTGAAAACGGTGTCTTCTTGAGGTGCCCTCACACACTGGAGAGACAGAGAGCTCTGATCCCTTCATCATCTTATAAGAATACCAATCCAATGACCTCATCCAAACTCAACTATCTCCCAAAGGCCTTACCTCCAAATAACATCACCTCAGGGATAAGGGTTTCAACATATAAATTTTGGGGGAGACAAACATTCAGTCCATAGAAAGATATTTTTGAGGTTTTAATTGTATAATTATTATGAATAAGTTATACGATGTCAACTATTTATTCTCAGAATAATGTTTCAACTGACTAAATAGCAAATCCATAATGATATAGTAAAATCCACATTGTTTGGCATTTTGCAACCTGGAAAGTGCTAGAAATCAACATTTCTGACATTTCCCAAGAAATATTTAATTTATTCCTGAGGCTAATGCTAAAACTCACCAACTCTGTGCTGAAACACCCACTACATAGCATCAGAGAATTTCAGAACTGGGTAAGCATCCCATCCAACCATCTCTCCTTTCACAGATGGAGAAACATAGGCCTCATGGAGAACAGAAGATGACTATTGAAGTTCTTTTTAGCCCTTCAGATATATAATCTCAGCAACGAGCTTGCTAAAGTTCATACTATTCTTTTAAATAAGTGAACACCATCCTCTGATCCTGATTATGTCATTAGTAGTGAGCAACTATTGTTTTTTAATTCATTTCGGTGACAAATGTGAAATAGTACAAGCAGATATTGCCAGTTCTGAATCAGCTGAGTCCTAATTTAAGAGGTATAAATAAATGTATCGTGAGCTTCTCCTGGGAATGAGAGCCCATCTATAATGTTTCACCCCTGAAACCAGGTTCTGTAGAAGAGAGACTGGCATTAATCATAGCCTAAAAAACCTTCCAACTTATCATTGACAGGTATAGTTAGTGATACCGACGGCTTGTACACAATGTTGTTCAACCTGGACCAAAGAGAATTCTAGGAACTGATTGTCCATGACAGGAAATCTTACCCAAACAAAAGGCATTCTAAGGTCAGACAGAAAAATGAGCAGGCACTGAACCTGAGAGAACACAAGAACAACAACAATTGGTACATTTACACCAAGTGAGGGAAGTAAAGAGAAACTGCCCAAAGCATTTAGGGAGCGCATCATCCTGGTTTAAGCAGACAGGGCTTGATTCCGGAGAGATTTGCCATGTGCTTCCTTCTTTAGATAGACGTGGAGAGAAAAGAGCTCTGAATCCATATTTTACTGGAAATATGGTGTTTCCTACCCTGATGTCCTTTCCTAAAACTCCCAAATGGGTGTTCACTAAGGAAACATGCATTTCAAAACAGAACTTTGGTAATCCCCTTACCAAGAGAAACCAGAAATTCTGACTGGGGCTCCAAAATATATTTATGAAAATAATCTATGTTTCTTGAAATGTTGGGACACCAGAGGTAAAGAAAGAAATAGACTGAGAAGTCCTTGAAAAATGACAAACTAAAAAGAGGAGACATTTGGAACAGTAATAAAACTGCACACAGATCAGGTAAAGTTTCAAGATCTTTGAAGATACCAGTTAACTAACTGGAAATCCCTGTTCTATAATTCTATGCCCCCTCCCAATAAAACAAATTCATTTCAGCAAGACAAAACCATCAATTTCCTATTTATGTAAGATGATATGGGAAATGACGGTATCAATATTTTTAAATTAACGCATAATTTAATTAAAATTATACATTTTTAGAAAGCCTCTGGGTAGTTGTAAACATTTAAATTCTCTTTCAAAAGTTCTCTTTGGAAATTATTAAAAAGACTTCTACACTCTGAAAACAATGTTTGTCAACATCTGGTATTATTTCAAAGAGTGTTCCTGCACAGAAAAGTACCAAACAGTTGATATCCACAGAAACACTTTGCTGTCAATCATTGAGGGTGAGGATCCATTGTAACTGTGAGGTATTCCTGTTGGTCACTTATTTACAATTTCTTCAAGCGACTGTCGCTGTCAGCTTAGGTTGCCATAACAAGAATACCATAGACTGAGTGGCTTATACAACAGAAATGTATGTCTCCATAGTTTTGAAGGCTGGAAATCCAAGATCCAGGTGTTGCCATACTGGCAGAGGGTGAGAGGCCCCTTCCTAGCTAGCCAAAGGCTGCATTCTCACTGTGTCTTCACATAGCGGAGAGCAGAGAGAGTGAGAACGAGGTTTTGTGTCTCTTCTTATAGGGGCACTAATCCCAACTATGAGGGCTTCACTCTCAGGACCTATTTACCTCCCATAAACCCTACTTTCTAATATCATCTCATTTTAATACATGAGTTTTGGGGAGATACAAATGCTCAGTCCATAGCAAGAATATTTGTCAATTTCTCCCATAGACCAAGACCCCAATTATTCTTAAACTACCACTAGAAATATATATACACACACACACGAACCCACACACAAACACAAACAAAACATGTCAATTTATTGAATTTCATAATTTATAATGTTTAGTTGTATGTGTGTGTATATATATGTTTAATTTAAATATATATGTTTAATTTAATATATGTGTTTAATGTATAATGTTTGTGTGTGTGTGTGTGTGCATATATATATATATAGATATCCCCAATGCAATAATATTAACAAGTAGGGCTTTAGGTGGTGAGTAGATCATAAAGGCTCTACCCTTACAAATGGGATTAATTTTCTTATAAAAGGGTTTGGGGGAGTCTGTCAGAGAATACAGAAAGAGGTGCCATCTATGAAGCAGAGATCACATCCTCAACAGACACTGGCACCTTGATCTTGGACTCCCCCAGGACTATGAGAAATAAATTTCTGTTGTTTATAAATTATCAGGTTTCAGCTACTTTGTTATAGCAGCCCAAATGGACTAAGACAGTAGTCTTAGAAGAGCAGTGTGTGCGTGTGTGTGTGTGTGTGTGTGTGTGTGTGTGTGTGTGTGTGTGTCTTTCTAGTATCTGAAACCGGATAATTTATAAAGCGGAATTTATTTCTCATAGTCCTGGATGGTGGGAAGTCCAAGATCAAGGTGCCAGCGTCTGTTGAGGGTGTGATCTCTGCTTCATAGATGGCACCTCTTTCTGTATTCTCTGACAGACTTCCCCAAGCCCTTTTATAAGAAAATTAATCCCATTCATAAGGGCAGAGCCTTTATGATCTACTCACCACCTAAGGCCCTACTTCTTAATATTATTGCACTGGGGACAAAGTTTCCATGTAAATTTTGGAGGAGCATAAATATTTAAACCATAGAAATGACTGTCTCCTAATAGACACTTTGGAATACTTTCCAAAAAAAATGAAACAATTGAGATTGTGCTAAAATGAACCAGTCAATGAAATAAAATTTTGCAAAAAATTGCAATACTGTGCGCTGTACAGTCTTAAGTAATATGGGGAAGTTACGGTCTCTGCCTGCAAAATTTTTAGTCTAATTTAAGGGGAAATAACACACTTTCCTTTGGGAAACTAAATTCTATCCAAAGTGTGAGTAAAACATCAATTTTTAATTCGGAAGGCCAGTGGTAAGGAGATTCTTTCTCTACCTTCGCTTTTCCCACCCCTCATTCTCCTACCCTCCTTTCAGGCACATACAAAGGGGAAAAAAAATGTGGTCTATATTGCCTCATAGATAAGGAACCAGAGGCACAGAGAACTGAAATGCTTCACTGTGTTTCATGCAGAAAGTGTTTGCTAGAATCAGAATTCACTTTTCACTCTACTAGACCAAACATGAAATAAATAGAATATAGTTCCTTTATTATCACTGAGAAATTAAAAATCTATAACACAACACAGGTAGAATGATTGAAAATTAAGAATCTACAAGACAATGCAGAAAGAATAATATAAATTGTATAAAAATACTTACATAGTATAAAGGTATTATAATACAGTATGTAGACACTATGGATTCCAATTTCCTAAAAATTTCGATGTTCCTAAAACCTTAAAGAAAAGTCTATTGACTACATAATGAGACTACCTCTGATAATTCTTTTATATAATATTATGGGTTAGCAAGAGAGTTATTTCTTTTATTTTTCCAGCGTATTCATTTACATTTATGAAGGCTGGAAAGATTTCCCTTCTCTTACAGTAGTCGAATTAATTGCAGCACTTCCATAATCTCAGTAAAACCCATTTCCCTTGGGAAAATGAGGGAAAAGACCTAGATATAATGTAGATAAAACAAACTGACATGGAACGTGACTGGGAGAGAAATGAGAAAACCATTTTAGACTAAAGATCTTATGCATTTCAAGAACGAGAAGTAATAGAGAATTCTTACTGGCAGAATTTATCGAATCTCATAATTTATAATGTTTAAAGCTATTGGTGACCTTTTCCAAAGCAATTAATTCAGTTACATATTTAGTGGAGCTGCATCCAGCTTCCGGGAGTCACACATGCATACCAAGGTCTTTAAAGGAACAGAATCAAGTAGATAAAGGGAGGAAATCATAAAATGTAACACCCTTTGCCAGGTAGCCCCAGCTTGTTCTTATTCTAAGCTTCTATTAGCAAAGACCAAGGTCACACAAGGCAGACCACTTACAGGCCTAACAAGGAACAGACGCCCTCGTAGGTTCTAATTGAACTGATTTGGGCTAGAAACTCTGAACATCACTGAAGCCTGAATTTTAACAAGCAAAAATTCAGGAGGAAAAAAACTACTCAGATGATCTTCCACGAGAGGCAAAATACAAGGAAAATTTTCTACACCAACGAACTTTGCCAAGCAACATGATAATTCACATTTCCAGAGTACTATGCTGCAGACTTCAACACTACAGACGATTAGTCTAAAAGTTACACCTTTTTTTTTAGATGGAGTTTCACTCTTGTTGCCCAAGCTGGAGTGCAGTGGCGTGACACTGGCTCACTGCAACCTCCACCTCCTGGGTTCAAGCAATTCTCTGCCTCAGCCTCCCAAGTAGCTGGGATTACTGGCGCCCACCACCACGCCTGGCTAATTTTTGTATTTTTAGTAGACATGGGGTTTCACCATCTTGGTCAGGCTGGTCTTGAACTCCTGACGTCAGGCAATCCGCCTGCCTTGGCCTCCCAAAGTGCTGGGATTACAGGCGCGAGCCACGGTGCCCAGCCACACCTTTGTTTTTAAATCTCGTCATATAACTAGAATACTGATGTAGCAATGTCAATGACAGCAGGGGACCATATTTCACAAGCAGGAAAATTATAGATATAGAGGTATGCGCTCTGGTTCCTGCCCCTCCCTTCCCCACATTGGCAAGGCCACCTTTCCCTTCTTTGCTCACTCCCCATACTCCCAGTAGCATAAATTCCAAATACTACTACAACTTTCTCATGTTCCAAAAAAATGACAAGCACATTAACATTCTGTTCAATTTTCTCTGGCAAATATTTATCAAGCAGCAAATAATGTGGCACTATACTAGCCACATATTAATTAGGCATCATCCTGTCTTCAAGAAGTTCACTAGTTAATAGACCTTTGGGTGTGACATATAAAGGTATGTTAAGTATAAAGGCCAAAAAGACACCACAAAGAACAAAATTAGGAAAAAATTATATATTACTAAAATACCAATGTAGCAGCAACACCATGTTTTGATGCTCAAAAGTGAACGTGTTCAGGAAAAAGCATCCAGGACACGGGGTCCCTGTGCCACCTGCATCTGTCACTGCATGATTCGTTCTCATGACATGTTCCAGCCTCAACTGATGCCACTCAACTGAACTGCCACAGTTTAAAATTATAAAATATTAGCACTGAAAGCGACCTTAGTGATCACCTAGGCTGATTTCTTCATTTTGGAATCTAGCCTAGAGATTAAAATGTTGGTTTTTATTCCTATAATTAATTTGTTGAATAGGACTAGAATGAAGTCATTTACCTTCCAGTCCTATATTCTTTAGCTACACCACACTGTCTGCCATCCATATGGAATTTGTCCTATACCCACCCAAATTCTCACTGCTCCGTCTGCAGAAAGTCTTGCCTTCACCATGGAGCGCTCCTAACCAGTCGCCACTGATCTCACTCTTCTTTGAGCTCCTACAACACTCACAGATCAAGCCACAGTTGTCCTATCAATTACTTTATTGCTTCTTGTAAGAAACTCTCACAAGTACACAGTAGGTCACCTGAAAATAGGGACTGTTTCTCAATAGTGTTCTTCTGATCCTAGCTTCTATTGGGCACAGTCAAGGCAGCTCTGAATACCTGCTCAGTGGTTGAATCATCATTTAATGTAACCTCACCTCCACTTACTATATTGAGATATCAAATACCTGCTATTACATGAAAAAGCCATACCTGTCTTCAAACTGGTACACCTGCTTTACACAGAGTAGCCAATGTGTGCTTTAAAATTCTAAACAAATTTAGCTCAGGTGAAGATAAGGAAAAAGAGTAAAGTGTGATTCCGTTGCTTTTTTTCAGGTATTTGTTTCTCAGTTTTTGTGCATAGACCTTGGATAAGGCATTTACCTTCCCTGAATCTTGAACTCACCTCTACTACAAGGATAATATCATCTGTTTTACAAGTACACACTCTTGTGAAGATTAAAGAAAATTGTGAATGGCAAACAGCATACCACACTAATGCCCATTTTTTCCATCCGACTGCTCTATCCTCTAAACTGGTCCTTTGTCTCATTCTGCTAAACCCTGGAAAGGTGCCAGCAGGTATCTAAGGAGGTGGTTAAAACAGGCTTAAGGTGAGACTCCTCCCTGAGACAGTTTTTTTAAACAAAAGGCAGTGTTTTTAACAAAAGGCTTCTTCAAACCTCAAAAGACTGCTGTTCTCACGGATTAGGATAGGCACTGGGGAAGAGGGCCCCCGCCCGTGCCTCCTCAAGCCACACCCAGAAGCAGTGGGCGTGTCTTGGTCAGTGGATGAGGCTGGGAACAGAGCTGCATGCAGCTGGGACTAGAAGCCCTGTGTACTAGCTTTAGCTCTTGATACATTTTGAGTTACTCTTCTTAAAAAAGAGGGCAATGATTTAGATGGCCACGCCAATCCTTTCCAACTCTATCATCATATTCTCTCCCTTTATCCGAGAAGACAGATGCTAAATAAGCATGAGGAGCCATAATGTTATAATTATGCCATAATTGTTTAACCAATGATACTAGAGCTGAAGAAAACCATGATGATTAGTAAAGCAAGAAATAAAAAAGGTTATTTCTCCTGATTTGGTTATGCTTAGTTGCAGACAGAAAAATAAGGGAAATTTGCTAACTGAAATTAAAATAATAAATATGTATTGCATATATACTTTATGAGTGGCCCAGGAAAAACAGGGATGTTTTTTCTTTAAGAACACGTGGAAAGAAAGGATTTTTTAAAGTGAAATAAAATTTTTATCAACAGGAAGACACATTTTATATGCATGTCCTCAAAGTCTGAATTTCAGACCCTCACATGCAAGGTTGAAACTGTTCCAACCTACTCCATTCCCCATTCTCCCTTGCAAGGTCTTGGTGATTCACAGTGTCCCAGGCAAGGGAGAGAGAAGAAGGCCCCTCTGTACGGGTCCCAAATACTGCAGAGGCTACAGAAGAGATCCATGTGCCTATGGCTAATACCCCATTGTTGTAGTTCTTAAAATATGTAGGGTGCCATTTCAGCTGGTGGGGACCAAGGCATTCTGTGACACTTGGAGAATTGCAAAGCATCTCACTGTCAATCAAGTAAATGAATATTTCATCTTCATAGCATCATTCATATCCAAGGCAGCAACAGCTTTCAACAAAAAAATGATGCCAGAAGTTCATGAGCACTATCAATAATCTCAATAAGCCTCCTGAGAGAGGTAGTTTCATCTGTCCTTAATGTATGGCTCTGTGGGAAGAGAGAGATGTTTGTGAGCTTCGAAGCACAGTGGAAAATCAGCTTAACCTCTGAATCAATAGTTCAGAATTGTGGCTACATCTCACATTGTTACTGTTGTACATAGCAATATAATTATAAAATCCCAGAGTTTAAAATGTGTGTGTCACTTATTCCCAAATGAAGACCCCCTAAGTCTTTAGTTCCCAATTTCTAAACAGAGATACTGCACTTCTTCAAAAGAGTCATGGCTACAGGTAGTCTCTGCTTTTGGTGTTTCTGTTTGCATTTTACTAAGAAAATATCACAATACCTCATTTATTTAAAATATTATCAGCTGGGTGTAGTGGTTCAAGCTTATAATCCCAGCACTTTTAGAGGCAGAGGTGGGCAGATCACCTGAGGTCAGGAGTTCAAGACCAGCCTGGCCAACACGGTGAAACCTCATCTCTACTAAAAATACAAAAATTGGCCGGGTGTGGTGGCTCACGCCCGTAATCCCAGCACTTTGGGAGGCCAAGGCGGGTGGATCGTGAGGTCCAGGAGTTGGACACTAGCCTGGCCAACTTGGTAAAACTCCATCTCTACTAAAAATACAAAAATTAGCCAGGTGCGGTGGCAGGTGCCTGTAATCCCAAATACTTGGAGTTCAGTTGAAACAGGAGAATCGCTTGAATCTGGGAGGCAGAGGGTGCAGTGAGCTGAGAGAGCACCTCTGCATTCTAGCCTGAGTAACAGAATGAGACCCTGTCAAAAAAAAAAAAAAAAAAAAAAAAACATTAAATCTATGTATTGATGAAAAACCTTGAAAGTCATGTTTTCAAGAATGCTCTTTCTGGTCCTAACTAGCTATGTGACTATATTCAGGGCATTCAATAACCTCAGCTTCCTCAGCTATGAAATGAACTTATTCAGGTGAACAATCACAAAGTTTCTAATAAGCTACATGATCTTTCAATGCTAAGTAAATCAGTGCAGTGGGTGCAGATTGACTCTGTCCCAAGATGTAGTAAGAGATGGAAGGGCAAATGCAGTGGCTGGAACAGAAAAGGATAAGGTAGCTATAAACACACAAATAGGTCAGGAGCTACAGGAAGGATGCTGTGGTATGAAAGCCTAAAATTAAGCCTCAATATCATATGTGCCTTGACATCTTGGAAAAACCAGGAGAGCCTCCGGTGGCCCAACTGTAAGTTTCCCTCCCCACTGGGCTCCCACAGATCCCGCAGCCAAACAACCCTTCTGATTAAGACAAGCAGGAACAACTCCTGCTTTTCTTGGAGTGGCGGGCTTCAGTTCCCTTCCTGCCCAAGGAATTATTCAAATAAGCCAGTCACAACATCCCATGGGAACTCGGGTTCACCTCAACCTCTTGTTACTACAAAGTCTGCCTCCCACATCCCCTGCTTGTTCACCATGTTCCCAAGTGCAACCTCTATTTGGCTACTACTGGTGCACTGGTCTCCTCCTGCAGGCTGTGAATGTATGTGATTAATAAACTGCTGTCAGTGTTATCTGTCCAGCGGCAGGTGCCATTTATTTGGCCATCTCCATAATCCCTCCCTCCTTCAACCAATGGGGTGAAGAGAAGGCAATCAAATCAAACTCATTCATGGGCCAACTTAAAACACACAGTGGATTCTGAGTATACAGAAAGCAGCAAGGTAAATAGCATCCAAGTGAGTGCAGGGCAACAGAGACCAAGAAGATACAGATGGTCGTTGTCTGTAGTCAGGTGGAGGACAGCCACAGGAGGTGTAGGTAGCCAGGGGCAGTCTTATGAGATCAACATCTAACCATAGGATGCAGCCTCCAGGCAAGATGACTGGGGTTGGGAACAGGGCTCCAAGGTTTGCACAAGTCAGACAAGCAAAATAAAGGAAGGAGTTGAACCAATTATCAAGACAAAGATTGAGCCATAGAGGGCAGATACAAATGAGTCAATGGATGCTCAATCTAAGGAATAGAAACAGAACTTTTATTACTCAGATTGAATCGTGGGATAAAATACTAGCAGCCAGGTCACCTTGATCTCAAGTTACATGAATAGTAGACTACAGCAGTTTGTATTTACTTCCCTTTTCCCCCTCCCTATCTTTTAATATTCAAGACAAGCTCGTTTCCACAGGCTGAATAGAACTGATCTGTCCAGGGAATTTTAGAAGAGCTCAAGGGAATTGTGAGCCACGAAAAAAATCAGAATGAGGGCGACTTGCCATTCTCATCCCATTTTAATCATGTTATTGTTAAAAGGATTAACACCAAATTTTCAAGACTGTTATTCACCTATTTTTAAAACTGTTTTGCAGCTTCTCTGCATAGCTCTGGCATCACGTCAGGTTTCTGTGATTTTCAAAATAATTGGGTGCCTCATTAAATCTGTTCACTAACCCCCCTAAGATCATGGAGTTGGGTTATTGTCAAGATAACACACTTATTCCATTCTTTAATTTTTGAAAGTGGCTTTTATCAGGATTATCTTGGGTCCATAATTGGCCAAATCTCTCCATTCTTTTTCCTTTAATTTAAAAACTCTATCCAGTTCTTAAGTCACTATTGAACACATTCATTTCTTGAGATTTTCCATTTGGGGCCAGGCCTATTTCACCTGTATTATCTTTCCTCAATGTATTTTATAAAGACTTCTGGGAGGTCTTCCGTATTCTTCCACACTTTGTAGAACTAAGACCCATATTTGAAATATTCATTCATTCAATTGACATTTATTTGTGGCACACCTAAAATTTGTTTAGCATTGGATAGAAACTTCAGGAACCTAGTGAAGAAAGCAGTTTTATTTTATGGAGTGCACGTACTCCTATTGGATATAAAATGTGACCACAAAACCGAGACAAATTCTTTCTCTTCCTTTCCCTAAGACCTCCTCAGATTCTGGATCTAGGATTGTACTTATAAGACCAATCCTACAATTCAGACATTTGTCCTCTGTATGGACCATGATTAAGCAAGTAAAATCTGGGTCTGCCTGAGTTAAAACCTATACTCTACTAGTGCCACAAATCCAGAAATCATTCAGACTCATTTTTCCTTCCTGGAGACCTCTGCCTTTATCTCCAGGTGATACTGGCACTTGCCAGGCTACTTGCACAGCTGCTCCGTATCTGTCCTCAGACGTGCCCTGAGATTGCGTGTCTTACTTCGGGATCCCAGCTTCATCTCTCTCTGTTTCTTCCCCTCCCCAGTGTCTCCCTCAAAACAGGAAGCATACAAGGTAGATTTAGTACTCCTGGCTTCCTGAAATGTTTTTGTTCCTTCCTCACCTTGTATGGAGGGCTCTGAATAAGTGTAGAAGCCTAGTTTAGATGACTGCACCCAGATTACTTCATTGCTCTTCAGGACTCGGAAGGGACTACTCTATTGCCTTCTAGAGTACCGGGATGCTGCAGAGAAGGTGGAGCCCATTCCTATTTCCATTCCTTTGTTTGGACCTATTTTTTTCTCTTCAATGTTCTAAAATTCACAATAATTTGCCTTTTTTTCCTCTCTCTCTTTCAATTTTTTGTGCTGGTTACTTGGCAGTCCTTTCCCTCTGGAAGTGCATATTCTGTGGTTGGGGGAATTATTCTTGCACTGTTTTCCACTGATTTTTTTCTCCCTTATTATCTCTCTATATATACAGAACTTCCAGCACTCACATGTTAGAGCCTCCCATTTTCTTATCTCTTCTCTCCTCTTGTCAATTTCTTTGACTCTTACTTTACTCTTCAGGCAATTTCAACTTTGTTGTCAAATTCTTCTATTTATTTTTTTTAGCAAACATACTTTTAATTTCACATAGCACTATCCTGTCCTCTGATTTCTCTCTTTAGCATAGAATCTGTTGAATCTTCTGTTATCTCTCCAAGGATATTAACTTCAGGTTAATATCCTTGGAGAGATATTTTTTGAAGTGTTCTTTTTTTCTATACTTTTTAATTCTCCTCTGTTTATACTTCTGAAAATTTAACTTCAGTTGGTTTATTTTAGAATATGCCTTTCCTTTTAGAGGTTGTTCTAAAATGTCTGGTTCTAAAATGTTTCTAAAATTCTTTCTTGTCACTCATACTTAAAACACAGCTGTTATAAAGCTGACTGGACCGCTGTGCATACTAGGGCTCTTGCCAGCTGGTGGACCTTACTCTTGGATGACTGGGCAGTGAGAGCTTTTTTATTAGGACACACCCAAGTTACTGTCTAGAGGAATTTCCTGCTTGCTTGTGGAAAAGAGTCACCCAAGCCCTGCCTGCCATTCAGCATTCTGGGAGCAGAGCCGGGAAGAGAGCTGAGGCTTCCATAATTCGGTGCGTAGACTTCAGCTTCCTTTCCTGCATTGAGCCCTGTCTCTCTCCTCACTCTAGAACAGGGTTTCTCCATCTCGGCACTATCAACATCCTGGGCTCTAGCCCTATGGGAGACTGCTCTGTGCACTGGAGGATGTTTAGCCGATCCCTGGCCTCTACCCACCACATGCCAGGAGCACCCTCGAGTTGTGACAACAAAAAATGTCTCTAGGCATCAGCCAATGTTCCCTGGGGTGGGCTACTGCCCTACAGGGTGCTTGGGCTCCCTGAGGCCTGAGTTCTTCCAACAGTTTCTCCAGTTGCAAAGTTCTAAGCTCCTCCAGAAGCAAAGAGTAGGTAAGGCTGCCTGAAGATAGGAAATATGAGAAGGAAAGTGGGGGTGTAAAAGTCACATACCAAGATCTTCCTGCAATTTTGCCTGGTGTTGTCCTTGCTGTCTGTGGTATCTGGAGCCCCCAGTCACGTGTCATTATGGGACCCTAACAGTTGCTGCTCAATGACACCGGCAGGCACTGAGTTCAGCTTTGTCCGTCTGCGCTCCTCCAACCCCTACATATTCCAAAAATGTGTGGACACCTCTAGCCTGCTCCTGACTCCCCACCTCTTCTCTGTTGACCTTGCCTTTTATGCCTTTTACTGGCATTTACTGTGGAAGGGGACAGAGAGAAGCCACATTTCCAATGCATCATGTTTAACTAGAAACCTGTACTGTGACTTTACAAATGTGATTCCTCCTTTATTTGTTTAGGTAAGTGTATAATGAATTTCTTAGGTAGTTATTCTAAAGATTCTGATTAGTGATACAGAGTCATATTGATCATCTGTATCATTTTTTCTTTTCCCAACTCAGATCAACTATCTCATGTTCCCAGGAGATTAGTTTCAACAGATTAAGAAGTATGAAAGAGTTGACAGACTCGTGGGTCTCTTTTTAAAAAATCTCTTTTGTAACCAGCCTAGAAGCCTTGGCTGAACATAATAGGAGGACTGTGGAGGTGGCATAAGCACTAGTCCAAGGCTCCCTTTTGTGGAAACGTAGGTAGATGCCTCCTGGCGGATGCCTACAACAATACCTGGAGTATGCCAGCAAGTGAAAATAAACCTGAAAGAGCACTGGGTTCAAGCCCATGTTCCATCCATCCCAGGGGGCCCTCGAGCAAGGCCTCCCATCAAGTCACATGTTTTTATCATAATAGAGTCTTCCAGGTGGTAAGAATAGTAATACAATCATTATATAGTTTGCCAAAGTATTTTCCAAGAATAATTGCCAGAAGTGTGTATTCAGCTTGTGTGTCCATATGCTCCTGGTAAGATTCAGAAAGCATGGAAAAGGGATGAGAAAAGATTAAGTTAGGAAAATCAAAAAAGGAGACAAATTGAAAAGGAAAGAAATTGAAAAAGAAAGAAAGGTGATTCCACTGATGAGTGGGTGATCTGCTACTCTTTGAACCATAAATACATTTCCTCTATCTAAATGCATCATAGGTATTCTCAATTCGACATTGATTTTCCACAACCTAATCCATGCATTTTCAAGGATAATTGTACACTGCTGTCTGAACAATACAAGAGCAAGTCCTTTGGCATTGTACATCAGTGTACCCATTTAGGACCGTGGACTCAAAATCAGTTGGCAAACACAGGGCATTGTGAGGCTGAAATAACTGTAGCTGTTTCTTCCTAAACCTCATTACTTTTGGCAGTGCCTCTACTGGTAAGTGAAATGAATTGGTTAGCACACAGGAGCAGATACGTGTTTTTAAAGATAAACTCAGGAACTTGGAGTATCACAAAATCTTAGTTAATCCACCTCTTTTCTTTAGAATTCTGCTTAAGCCTCACCCCTCTGACAGACCTGGTGCCAGCTCTGCCCACCTCCACTGGCTCCATTTATTAATGTCAGCTCCTGCATCCCTGATCCTCTCACTAATTCTAAGATTAGAGTGGCTTTTCCTCTCCAATGGGGCCAATTCTTATTGAACTTCAGTTAAGCCAGGTAGAGTGGGGCTCTCGGTCTAGAACACAAGCAAGCTCATGCCCTTGGCCTGCCTAATGCTATATTTTAAAATTGGCCCCAAGAAACAACAGAAATACATTCCTTCCATTTACCTTGAGATGCAGAAATACTCTCTTTTAATGGTCTTGAGGTCATTTTGTTGCTTGCATTGCAAATCCTACAAGGATGAAACTTTTATCCTAAGTCTACTTACTTAAACTTCTTTTTTAAACAAGACAAAATTTAAGCCATACTCCAATGGCTGACACAAAAACTGAAGCAGTTTTCTCCATCCTGATGTCCTTGGAAATTGTACTTGTAATTCGGAGATCAAGTGTCTAAGATCAAGATCTTAGTTTAAAGAAAATAAGCCCCAGTTGGAGCTCTAGTAAGTTTTCTTTTCTCTTTCCAGGGGAGGCTATTGCCCTATGTCATGAGAAACACAGAGGAGCTGACACGAAGAGTGACTATGAAGCAGCGTTCACAGAAAGAAAACTCCCTGTGCAGACACATCACTTCCCTTTTAACTTCTGCATGGCTCCTATTTTAAGTATTGCTGCAGTGGCTAAAGCATTCATCATTTCTGACCTGTGTGGAAAGTGAACCTGAGTATTTTCTATTGGTGGGAACTTAACGTGGCTAAAATGTCTCCTTATAACGTGGAGCTAAAATGTTCAAAATCTTGAACAGATCTTAGCACCTTTAAAGTATTATGTATTATGATCCTCACCCAAGAATGACCTCCAAGTGTCCTGACCTACCTGATGGGGGAGACTGATGTCACATGAAGACCAGCAAAAAAAATCTGTATTGAATTGAAATTTTTATGTCTCAAAATTTTTTTAGAAAAGGAAATCAAATGTGAAAATTTATCTGGATGCTCCATAGTTCAAACAATCCCCATTAAATGCATGAAGGCTCTCCAGTGGCTTCTCATAGCTGGCTTTGCCCAACACTTGATGTTTCATTTTATGTGTCAATGTGACTGTTTCACAGGACTGCCCAGGTATCTGGCTAAACATTATTTTTGTGCGTGTCTGTGAGGGGCTTTCTGGAAGAAATTAGCATTGAATGGTGGACTGAGTACAGCAGTCTCTCCACTGTGGATGAGGTTTATCCAACCTGTTGAGGGCCTGAACAGAACAGAAAGAAGGAAGAAGTAAGGATTTTCTCTCTGCTGGCGTGCTTTAGCTAGGACACTGGCCTTGGAGTGGGATTTACACCAGCATCGTTTCTGGTTCTCAGTACTTTGGAATCAGACTAATTACACCACCAACTTTCCTGGCCTCCAGCTTGCAGATGGCAGATTATGGGACTTCTGAACCTCTACAATCACGTAAGCCAATTCTTTAGAAAGAGAGAGAGAGAGAGAGAGAGAGAGAGAGAGAGAGAGAGAGAGAGAGAGTGTGTGTGTGTGTGTGTGTGTGTGTGTGTGTGTGTGTGTGTATGCACTGTGGGTTCTGTTTCTCTGGAGAAGCCTGACTACTAGAACTTCTTATAATGGCCTACCCAAGGTCACATATGATCTCACTCCTGCTGACTTCCCCAAATTATTTCCTACAGCTTCTCCCTCCCCAGCTTCCTGCTGTCCTCAAACACACCAGGATTACTACCAATTTAGGGCTTTTACACTTGTTTCTTCAGCCTCAAATGCCTTCAACTATATTTTATCGTGGCTTTTGATTTCTGCTCAAACCATGGCATTTCATATGGGCTTTCCCTGAACAGCCAATCTGAAAAGAAGGTCCTAACATCATCTGTAACCAGTCTGTCTCTGGCTGTTTTTCCAGTGGTTGAAGTTTTTAAGTTCTTAGCCACTATCTCTTCAATTACTTCTTTTTTTCTCATCTCCATTCTCCTCTCCTCTAGATTCCAGTTACCTAGTTATTTAGATCATTTGGTACTATCCTCAGGTCTCAAGTAGCCTATTTCATTTTTTCATCTTTTTCTATTTTACAATTTGGATAATTTCTATTCACTTGCTCAAATTTACTAATCCCTCCCTTTGCTATGTCATGTTTGCTATTAAGCCCATCAAAAAAAAATTCTCTATTTCTGATATTGTACTTTTTATTTCTGGCACAGCTTTTTGATTCTTTATCATTTCTATCTCTCTAAGATTTCTTTTACTTTTTTATGTTTCTATCATCCATTTTCTGCTGATCCTTTAACATATATTATATATGTGGTGTGTGTGTGTGTGTGTGTGTGTGTGTGTGTGTGTGTGTGTGTGTTTCAGTGTATGTCTGTGTGTGTGTAATCTGTCCAATAATTCCACCATCTGGTCCAGGTCTGGTCTGCTTCTGTTGACTACTTTCTCTCTTCACCTTATGTTTTTTCACATAATGCGTTAATTTTTATTGTGGTTCAGATATTGTAGGTAAAATATTATAACAGACTAAAGTAAATAAGAATGAACTCCCTAAATGGTTACAATCCTTCCTCTCTCAGCTGAGTTAGCTAATCTGCAATTGAGATGGGTCTGAACTTAGTCTAGCTTTAGCTAGATTCGGTTGACCATTAACTGTAAGTTTGAAGACATGATAGGACTTTCTCTTAAGCAATAACTGTGTATCTGCATATTGTCAAGACTCTGAAAATACTATTCTCCTTAACAGCCCAGCCACCAAATTTCTAATGTCTGGAAATCTCTATCTACTTGTCAATCTATCTCTTAGCTCTTCTTGAGGGGGATGGGGTCATCAGGGAGGTGTCTTTGTTTTGGTCCAGTACCACTTCTAGCTTCGTGTTCCTTCAAAGTAGTGTTCTCTCTGAGTGTTACTGTCTGACTGCCAGCCTTTAGGTTCTCCATGGTGTATTCTGTGAAGACCAATATTACTTTGGTGGAATTATTCTCAGCTTTCCTGCCCAACTACTAGCCCTCATAGGACTTCTGCAGTGTACTTGGTGAAGGCCTAAAACACCTCAGAGGGATTTCTTTCCTCTCTCCTGCTCTATTCCTAGCCTTCAGCAGCCTTTTGCCTTGTCCTTAAAAAAAAAAAAAACTCCCTCATACATCAGGGTAAATCAGTTCAGCAAACCTGTTCTGATTCCATCATTTGGCACTGTACCCCTGTGCATTTGGTGAAGGTCCCTGGAAAAGAGTGGGCAGACAGATGCAGGTTTTTTGTGTCTGGAGCTCCTTGAGATTCTAATCCTTCTTGCCAGCTCACATGCAGACACCAAAAGTTGGGCTGGTTTCTCCCTACCTCTCTTTGTCTATGGAATATTTTTCCTCTTCTGTTAATCCACCAGGAAGAAAAGCAACTGTGGATCTCTTCTCTCATGGAAATGGCTTGCTACTTTCTTTAGTTAATTGTCTGTCTCTCTTTGCATACTCAGCTCTGATGGGTTTGAAACATTAGAATACTGTAGGGTGTCTGGCTTGATATTAAGGTTAGAGTGAAAGTGATCTTGCAACTTCCTATATCCGGATAGAAAAGTTCCCACCACATCTTTTTCATCATCTGCACTGGTACCAGTACTTGGTAGTGACTCAATACATTTTTTGTTGGCTATGTAAAAAGAGAACAGTGATATTAACTAGACACCTAATTGGTAGTATTAATCAGACACCTACCTGGAAAAAGATTAGTTAAACCTAAATATGCTAAGAATTTTTGAAGAGCCAAAGATTACACAAATAACAGAATTTTAAGTCATTTATAGTAATGCTGCCACTCGGACACAACTATGTCCATGGAACTAAAATATTATTTATTATGCTCTTATATCATTGATGTCTGTCTGGACTGTGCAGATGAAGAAAAAAATAATATAATCTATGCAGATATAATTGTGACATTAGCTGAGGCAGGAAAAGTAAACTCTAATGTATTTAAGTGGAAAACACACAAATTAAGTTTAAAAAATTTTTCATGGAAGATATAACTGGTTCATTATTCATGACTTTTCCAGGTTTAAAATGAATAAAATTATATTAGTAGTAAAACCTCATTACTGCCCATGGAAATGCCCTGTGGTTACACTCAGTATTTCCTCCTGATCTCATGATTGACTATGGAAAACTGCAAATCTAGGTTTTCCCTGGTTCATATTAGGCTGAGAAATTAGACTGAATTGTCAGTATCATTTCCCTTTTAAATATGTGCTTTCAGATAACATCATGACCGGAGTGCTGAGGAGATATTTCCTTATCCAGGATGGACTGAGTATTCAAATTAACTCTGGCAGAGTAAACATGCTTCTGTATTATCTGAATAGCTAGTTGGTTTTACTGACAGAAATGAGGAACAAGGGTCAGAACAGTCAGTGTGCTGTGGGTGCACGTATGGCATCACATACCACAAGCAAGCCAGGCTGGCTCAGCAGAGCAAGTTTTGTGACATCCCTCCCCATAAAGACTGAATAATCGGCCCCCATTCAGCTCTGATTGGGAAAAAAGTGGATTATTAAGAAAACACTTCAGATGTGACCACAGCCACATATTAATAGCCACAGTCCAGCAATAATGCTTTGACCTGAGACTGATAAAACATTACTAAATATCTACTAATTTAGATTATGAGCTAAGAAAGTTGTCTATTTTTTCACTCCAAGGAAAGGTAATATTTAGTAGGAACAGTTTGTGCAATGAGTCATTTTCATCCATAAAAATACACACTATAGCACACCCCTCACAGGATACTTGTTTAGACGTTCTTAGACTTGGTCACCTTGGGAGTATGTTGGCTTCCTTTTTGCATCCCATGGTAGGCCCCTATGAAATGATTCTTTAAAATCCTCTATGGTAGGAGACTTTGGTGACCCTTGAGAGCATCTTTCTCTCTCTCATAGCAATTATGATCAACCGGTAGATATTTACTAATGGCCCCCAGATGAGAAAACAGGAGTTAAGAGTAGGCAGGATATTTATTCATGTAAGCATGTCAGGAATTTTTTTTCTAATGATCCCACAGAGCCCTATTTTGAACAACTGGGAGAGAATCAAACAAGCTCTTTCAACAAGGCATGGTGCAAGCATCACCATTCCAGGAGACATTTTAGCTACAACTATTCACTCATCTCTAACCATCACTTGTATGGACATTAGTTAAAGAGATACAGCAACCAAAGAATTCAAACCAGTAAAAGAAAGATGCATTTGTTAAGTAGAGGTCTAACATCTGAGGCAAAACCTACCAATAATTCTGATAAAAGCTTAGGCATTTACTTGGAGGTTTTAATGAATCTAAGTTGGTGCCTTATACAGGCTTATGTGGGTTAAATCACAGCTGTAAAGTGCCATGCTAACAGATGAGAGGGTTGTGTGATTGTATCAGAGATACTAAGGGCATTCAATTATATTTATCACCTGCCTCCTATTAAAGCTTTTTTCTGTTCTTAACTCTTGTGTTGGTAGTGGCAACATAGAGGTTACAGTGAGCTTTGTCCTAAAGAACCTGGAAATAACTGAAGTATGAGTCAGACTTTAAGAGATCAGCTCAAAATGGATCAGAGCTCAGAAGAACCTTGGGACCACATGTGTCCAATGTCCTAATAAAGATCAATGGTCAAAATAGTCTATCAGGGGTTCAGCCTAAACACAACTGGCATGGAGCAACTCTTGCCATTAGTACATTTAGCTCTTAATAAAGCCCGAGAGGTTAATATGATTCTAGACAACCATTCACAGGCAGAGATATAGCTTTCTAGCCAAAAAGAAAAAAATACAGTTCTTAAAGAAGAGTAGGAAATGGCTTAGAAGTGATAGTTTTGTTTCCAATTCTCAATTCCCTGTTTCATTTTGCTAAACGGGTTTAAGGAGCAACCATGACAGTCTGCTAAGATTTGCATACTCAAGCGACAGCATGAATCACTGCAAGCGTCCTCTGTTGTTGGCTCATTGCAGCTTAGTCAATGTCCAGACAATCAGTGTGCATTGAGCATCTTCTCTGATAAAAGTATTTTGAAGAAAAACGAAAGAATGTAATGTTCCTTCTCTCCCAAGGGGCTTAAAATTTACTACCTGGCATACAAGTATTTATATCTTAAAATAAAAAGCAGTGAATAAAATCAGAGAGCAAATCCAATGGTGAATTTCCAGGCTCTAGTAAAGAAGATATCTTGAATAAACAAGCTATTTTATTTCTATTCATCTTTTTAATCTTAATAGTATAGGCAACAGTTTAAAAAGAGAGAGAGAGAGAGAGAGAGAAAATGGACTGATTCAGGTACCCTTCATACCTCTGTCCAGAGACAATCTCCATCATCAGTTTTTAAAATACATCCTAAGATACACATCTAAAATAGCATCCTACTGTTTTTTACTTAAAACACATCTTTACTTAAAATACATTCCATACCATTCCTGTTAGAGTTGCTACATTTTTAAATAGCTATGTACTCTCCTATTGTATGCATTGCTCCAATTTCTTCTATTTCTGCTCTACATAACCCCGTTAAAATACCGAAGGCAGGGCTCATCTTTTTCATCTTGTTATGACCAGTGAATTATTTTTTCCAAGCTTTGAAGTAAATTTACTGCAATATATGTCTGTATTTTGATCACTGTGTAAACATTTTTTGGCACTCAAAATCAAGCATGCACTTTGAACAAGCCAGGGTGTAAGCATCGCCATCCCGGGGAATAGTTGAGCTGCAACTTTTCACTCATCTCTAACTCCCTTTGTATGTACATTACTCAAAGAGATACAGCAACTGAAGAAATCAAAACAGTAAAAGAAAGATGTATTTGTTTAGTAAAGGTCTAGTAGCTGAGGCAAAAACCTATTAATAATTCTGAAAGAGATTTAGTCTTTTATTTGAAACCTTTAACGAATCTTTTTGTTCTGAAAAGTTTTACTGAGTTGTATTTTTAGTTTTCTTCTCATTTCGTTATTTGATTCTCTTCTGCAGGAATAGCAAATATCTGTTTGTTGATTCACTTTGTCTTCCATATTTACCATTAAAAAAATCATTTTAACTCTTTGCTCATGTTATCTTTGCTTTGCTTGCTGTTCTCAATGCTGTCACAGCAACACTGCCCGCCATATTTTCAATAACCTTTAATTTTCCTTGGGTTATTTCCAAACAGGACTTTATAACTGATGACTGTATTTTTTTCTTCTACTTAAGGTCTGAGCTTGATCAGCTCATGTTTCATCTTCTTCCATTTCTTCACCACATCTTCCATGACCTTTTATATGCAGGGTTTAAGTTTTTGTTTTCTAGAAATTATTGCTTTCTTTAAAAAATGAACGTAAGCCACTATTTTAAACACAAATATTTTGCATTGGGAAGTTTTTTAGGTGCAAGTTCTCTATCTGCCATTTATTTTTGGTTTTTCGAATCCTTTCTACATTACTTCCCTGCAGAACTGGTTCTCTGTTCTCCTCACCCTGCCCTACTACTCAGTTTATCACTTGTCTTTGCAGGAAGTGAGCTGTTTCAGGAGCAGCCATTTACAGGTTGTTAGTGAGGTTCTTTGTGGTGCAGAGTTGGGTGAAGGCCATGACAGGAGGTTCAAGGGCAGATCCTCTTTCACCACTGAGCTCACAACTACAGCATGACCATGTCATTTCTCATTCATCCACATCCACTGAGTATCCCTTTTCCAGCAGCCAACACACCTCACACTGCTCCCAACAACTGTTTTGCCCCTCCTGTTGTGCCACCAGCATTAAAGATCTGCATTCTGTTGGCTTTGTCTATGAACTGCCATGTGGCGCATCCTGACTTGATGTCTCTGCATACCTCCTTTTGATTTCTTTCACTGCACATGTACATTCTTGTTCAGACATTGATGTTTGGGATGGCACATGCCTTCTAGTTCCATGGCAAATGAATCTCATGTTTCCTGTTTCTAATCTCCTTATTTTCTGAAGATAAGAATGGATGTAGCATCCCTTTACTCCACCATAAAAGGAACATATACCACAACTATTCATCTGGGGACTTCCACCAGTATACACACCTTCCCCATAGTTAAGTGCCCATGTTAAGTGGTTCCTTCGCCAGTGAAGACAATAGGCAGTGTAAAAGGCGCAAGATCTCATAACTCCTTCATAATATAACTGAGCACAGTGATACACTGGAGAACATGGAAAAAAAAACAGAAAAAAGATTTTACTTCTTTCAGTATCCAAGAGAGCTCTTACAGCATCATTTAGGCCTCAAAAAGAAGGGCAGAACTCAGTTACAGTGAAAAATGAGTGTTGGTTCCCCTTGATTTTCCTGCTGTTTTTATGTTCTTTGAGGGAAGGTAAAGAACAAATGTATTATGTGTAAACACGCTCAGTGTTGAAATTGTATGACAAAAATGGTCTTCTAACAAAGATAATAACATCTGCTGAGCACTTACCTATGCATTATGTACCTCCGTCGTGGGTATTTTTTGTATTAAAACTTTATTCTGATGTAACTATAGATTGGTATGCAGTCATAAGACACAATACAGCGGGAGCCCTTGTACTCTAGCCAACCTCTTCCAGTGGTAACATCGTGCAAAAGTACAGTAAACTATCACAACCAGGATGCTAAGACTGGCAGAGTAAAGACAGAACTTTTCCACTACTGCGAAGATCCCATTTACTGCCCTTTTTACCACCACACCTACCTTCCTCTACTTCATCCCCCACATCAGTCCTAAAAACCACCAATGTTCTCCATTTCTATAATTTTGTAATTTCAGGAATTTTACATAAATTGAGAATTATATGATACGTAAACTTTTGAGATTAGTTTTTTCACTCGGCCCAGTTTTTTAGAGATTCACCCAGGCTGCTGTGTGCATCAACAGTTTATCCCTTTTTGTGGCTGTGTGTTAATCTGTGGGATGGAGGTGTCACAATGTGTTTAACCAATCCCCTGTGGAAGGATATCTGGGTTCTTTCCAGTTTGAGGTTTGCTGCGGGTTAAGTTGTGTGCCAAGAATTTATGTGTTCAACTCCTGATTCCCAGTTTCTCTGCGAGATCACCTCAGAGCATGATCTTATTTGGAAATAGAGTTGTTGCTTGTATAATTAGCTGAGATGAAGTCATACTGTAGTCGGGTGCACCCCCAACCCAATGTGACTGGTGTCCATATAAAAAGGGTAAATTTGGACACAGATGAACACACAGGGAAAATGCCATATGAAAACAAAGGCAGAGATCAGGGTGCTGCACCTACAAGCCAAGGAATGCTAGTGATTGCCAGAACCCCTCCAGAAACCAGAAGAGAGGCAGATTCTTCCTCACGGCCTCAGAAAGAAACAGTCCTGCTAACACCTCAATCTCAGACTTCTAGTCTCCAAAACTACAATACTTTTCTGTTAATTAAGGCACCCAGTCTGCTGTACTTTGTTTACAGTAGTTCTAGCAAACAAACACAGAACTACTGCCAATAAAGCTGCCACACATTTGTGTACAAGTTTTTGTTTTTGAGACAGGGTCTTGCTATCACCTAGACTGCAGTGCAGTGGTGCGATCACAGCTCACTGCAACCTGGACCTCCCAAGCTAAAGCAATCCACCTGCCTCAGCCTCCTGAGTAGCTGAGACTACAGGTGTACACCACCATGCCTGGCTATTTTGTTTTTCTTTGATAAAGACAAGATTTCACTATGTTTCCCAGGCTGGTCTTGAACTACTGGAGTCAAAGAATCTTCCTGCCTCAGTTTCCCAAAGTGCTGGGAGGGATTACAGGTATGAGCCACTGCACCTGGCATGTGTGAAATTTTTTTTCTGGATATATGTCTTCGATTCTCTGGGATAAATGCCTAGGAGCACAAATGCTGGGAGGACAAAAGGACAGTTTTAAGTTTACTATTCTAAGAAACTGCCAAACTACGGCTGACCCTTGAAACACAAGGATTTAAACTATTCAGGTCCACTAATATACAGATTTTTTTCAATAAATATACTGCAAAGTTTACTAGAGATTTGTGATAATTTGAAAACTCACAGATGAACCACATAGTCTAGAAATATCAAAAAAATTAAGAAAAAGTTAGGTATGTTATAAATGCATGAAATATATGTAGATACCAGTCTATTTTATCCCTACTTACCATAAAATATACATAACTCTATTATAAAAAGTTAAAATTTATCAGAACTGACCCACACAAACACTTACAGATGGTACGTGGTGCCATTTTCAGTAAACAAACTTAAAAGATGCAGTATTAAATTATAATTGCATAAAACTAACTGTACTACACACTGTACCACTGTGATAATTTTGTAGCCACTTTCTCTTGCTATTATGGTGAGCTCAAGTGTTGTGAGTATCCACTTAAAACACTATTTAGCCCCAGACACGCAGTTCATCTCTTCAGTAAATTGCCTCTCACAGCAAAAAGTGATATTTTCTGGTTCTTGTGTATTTTTCATCATGCTTAGTGCAATGGGTAAACCTGGAATAACACCATAGGACTCATACAAAGTATCACTAGGGATGCCAGAAATGCTCCCAAGAAGCAGAGAAGTCATGACATGACAAGAAAAATTTGAGTTGCTTGACATGGACCATAGACTGAGGCCTACAGCTGCAGTTGCCCACCATTTCAAACAGACAGTTCATCTTGTGATAAGCCAATGTAAACTTAAGGCACTGATATATACAGTATGGCACTGTAAATGTACTTTTTCTTATGATTTTCTTACTAACGTTTTTTTCCCTCTAGCTTAAAGAATATAATATGTATTACACATACACAAAATACACTTTATTCAACTATTTATGTCATGAACTGCATTCAACTTACAAGTCAGCTTGGCGAGAAGTGACAGCATTACTATGTTCTCATCCAATCCATCACCATGGCATGTCTCTCCATATATTTATATATTTAGTTCAATATCCATATATTTAGTTAAACATTTAACTACTTATGTTATCAGTAAAACTTCTGGTCTATTAGTAGTTAAGTTTTGTGAGAGTCAATAGTTATATTTTCTTTTGTTTTCCTTCAGGGGGTACATGTGCAGGTTTGTTACATGGATAAATTGTGTGCTGAGGTTTGGTGTACGAATGATCCTGTCACCCAAGTAGTGAGCACAGTACTCAATAAGTCGATTTTCAATCCTTGTCTCTCTCCCACCCTCCTCCCCTAGAGGTCCCCAGTGCCCACTGTCTATCGTTCCCATCGTTAAGTCCACATGTACATGATGTTTAGCTCCCTCTTGTAAGAGAGAATATGCACTATTTCGTTTTCCGTTCCTGCATTAATTTGCTGAGGATAATGGCCTCCAGCTGCAACCATATTACTAAAAAAAGACATGATTTCATTCTTTTTGATGGCTGCACAGTATTCCATAGTATGTAGGTGCCACACTTTCTTTATCTAATCCATTGTTCATGGGCAACCAGATTTATTCCATGTCTTTGCTATTGTGAATAATGTTGCAGTGAACAAACATATTTTCAATGGGTAGGGGGTCAGCTCCTCAGTCCCTGTTCTTTAAGGTTCGACTGTATTTTCCAGAGTACGTCTCCCACTTTAGAGTCTCGCTAACAATGTATGAGTGATCTGGTTTCTCTGTATTCTCCCCAATATTTGCTGTTATCACTCTTTTATTAGTATTATTTTTTGACCATTCTGATAAGTGCATAGTGATTTTTTATTGCTGGTTTATCTTTCATTTCCCTCATGACTAATGATGTTGAACATATTTTCATGCATTTATTTGTCATCTGTTCTCTTAGGTGAAATGTCCCTTCACCTTCATCTTCTAAAGGTTTTATAGTTTCACATTTTAAAGTTCATGGTCCATTTTCATTTAATGTTTGTATAAGATGTGAGACTTATAAAAGGTTGAAGTTTATTTTTGTCCATGGACGTCCAATTGCTCCGGCATCATTTGTTGAACAGATTCTTTCTTCCATCAAATTTCTTGTGCACCTTTGTCTAATACTAGTTGATAATATTTGTCTGAGTCTGTTTTTGGTTACTTTATTCTAGTATATTGATGTGTGCCTCTGCCAATACCAGTTAACAGAATAAGTCTTGAAATTGAAAAGACTGATTCTTTCAACCTTTTTTCTGTGTTCTGAAATAATTTAGCTATTCTATTTCCTCTGTCTTTCACTGTAAATTTTAGAATACTCTTCTCTACATATACAACAAATCTTGCTAGGATTTTGGTAGGAATGGCATTAAACCTATAGGTCAGCTTTGCAAGAACTGCCAGCACTACTATGTTCTCATCCAATCCATGAACATGGCATGTCTCTTCACAAATTTAGATTTTTTTATTTCTTTGATCACCACTATATAGTTCTAGTATGCAAGTCTTATATATGATTTTTTAGATATATAACTAACATTTCACTTTTAACTTTAGCAATTGTAAGTGGTATTGTATCTTTAATTTTGGTGTCCTCACATTCATTACTATAATATAGAAATAAAATTGATTTTTGGATGTGTATCTTGTATTCTGTGACCTTGCTCGATTCAATCTTTAGTTCTAAGAGTTTTTTTTATATATTTCTTGGAATTTTCTACACAGACAATCACATCATCTGCAAATAAGTATCTCTTCCTTTTTGATCTAAATGTGTCCTTTCTCTTTCTTACTTTATTGTACTGGCTAAAACCTCAAGTACTCTGTTGTATAAGAGTGGTAAGGATAGATATATTTGCCTTGTTCCCAACATTAGGGGGAAAGCATTCAGTCTTTCACCATTAATAATAATGCTAGCTGTAGTGTTTCTGTAAATGTTCTTTATTAAGTTGAAGAAGTTCACTTCTATTCCAGTTTCTTGAGAGTTTTTATCATAAATGGGTGTTAAATTTTAACAAATGCTTTTGTATGGATTGACATGATCATGAGATTTTTCCTCTTTAGCTTTCTAAACAACTCCTTTGTTTCCTTTAATTAACATGTGTATAAAATTTCATTTTCCATCCTCACTTCCTTTGTGCTTATCATTATATTTGAAGTCAACTCCTTAGAGAAGTAGTACTGTTGCTTTAGTTTTTACATTATATATACATAATTTATGACAATCTATTAGTGTCATCATTTTACCAGTTTGAGTGAAGTACAGAAACCTTACCTACCTTTACATCCTTTTATTCAGTCCTTTTTATAATACAGCTGTCTTAAATATTTACTTTACATACATTTAAAGCCACATCAGACAGTGCTGTAGTTTTTGCTTCAACTGTCAAACATCTGTAGAAAACTCAAGAGGAGAAGGAAAGGTTATTGTATTTAACCATACTTTCACTTACCATATTCTTTGTTCCTTTTTCATGTTCCAAGGTTCTGTCTTCTAACATTTTTTTTTTAGAAAAAGAGAGAAAAGGAGAAAGAAAGAAACAGCAAAAGAAAGAAAAAATGAAAGAGGAAGAGATTTTAGAAAGAGAGAGAAAAGGAGAAAGAAACAGCAAAAGAAAGAAAAAAAAGAATGAAAGAAAGAAAGAGGAAGAGAAAGAGGGAGAGAGAATGAGATTCTTGTTTTATTACCCAGACTAGAATACAGTCTAAAAATGGGTATTAAAAACCTCTTTTATGCCAATAATTGTGTTTAACAATGGAGACAGGAAGGAATAGGGGATGATAATAACAAATAAGCAGCCAACCAATATTTTATTTAAACCTGTGAAACGCTATGCAGTTGCTGGGGAGTGATTTACTTCCAGTTATGTGGTCACTTTTAAAATAGGCATACTGTGATATTGAGAAAAATGTATGTTTTGTGAATTTGTGGGAGGAGAGTTCTGTAAATATTTGTTAAGTCTAGTTGTTCCAGGTCTGAGTTTAAGTCCTGGATATCCTTGTTGATTTTCTATCTCATTGATCTATGTAATATTGACAGTGTAGCATTAAAGTCTCCCACTATTATTGTGTGGGAGTCTAAGTCTCTTTGTAAGTCATTAAGAACTTGCCCTATGTATCTGGGTGCTCCTGTAATGGGTGCGTATATATTTAGGATCGTTAGCTCTTCTTG
>CAUYQU010012507.1:0-46860 GCA_963574635.1 Cheracebus regulus | reverse complement strand
ATTTTGTATATAGATATATTTTCTGTTTTTTTTTAAGGTGGTCCTAATATTTTGTAATTTGTATTCTTTTCATTGAAAATACTACATGTGGTATGAATGTTACTTTTATAAGCCTTTCTATAGCACAATTTTTTAAAAATTCTGTTTTTACTTAGATAATAAAAACAAGAATTCAAACAAACAAACAAAAAATAGTTTTAAACTCCTTTATTAGGTACAACATTAAACTAAATTGACCTGTTTGATTACAGGTCTTCATTCTGAAGAATGCATTTCTCTGTTGTTGACAAAAACAAAGAAATGCATTCTTCAGAATATAGAAATGCATTCTACTTTAAATGAGTATAACATTTGGGCAGGACATGGTGGCTCACCCCTATAACCTAGTGCTTTGGGAGGCCCAGGCCGACGGATTACCTGAGCTCAGAAGTTTGAGATCAGCCTGGCCAACATGGTGAAACCTCATCTCTACTAAAATACAAAAAATTAGCTGAGTGTGGTGGCAGGTGTCTGTAGTCCCAGCTACTTGAGTGGCTCAGGCACGAGAATCTCCTGAACCCAGGAGGCAGAGGTTGCAGTGAGACAAGATTGTGTCACGGCTCTCCAGCCTGGGCAACAGTGTAAGACTGTCTCAAAAATAATAATAATAATTAAAGATTACTTATTTATTTATGTAAATATAAGAGGAAAAGTTTTTCAGATATTAGAAATGGCCTGGAAATAGCAGTACATTAACCAATAAATTTTTGTGTTTCAGAGATGTTTGATCCGGAAGAACTAAAGAACATTCGTCATGACACAGATTTGTTTTTCCATTTAATCAAATCAAAAGGGCCTTTCAAAGTTTTTGTAAGAGGGCTGGAAGTAAAGAGGAAACTTGTACAAATTAATCAACAACATTAATCAAGTGCCTACTGTGTATAGGAATTATTTTGGTTGCAAGTGAGAGACTTATAAATCTAAAATGCTATTTTTTTAAAATGAGTTTACTCACTAATGCGATTTAAGAGTCCAAGAATTAACTCTTTTCAGATGTATGACTTAGGACTCTACATGACTGTGTCTATGTTTTTATTTCTTGGTGTTGTCTCCTCCTTGGGAAGAATCTCTCTTGCGACTGCTTCCAAGATGGGTTCCAACATGCTTCATCATTCAGACCCAGTGGGAAAAAGAGACTGTTCCTTCCAGAAGAGTTTTAAAACATTTCCTGATGTGAAATCATGTGCCAACCAATTGCCCTTCCTGGGAGAGGAAATATGCTTGCAATTTTAAACTAGAGGTGGGATTAAGCTCATCAAATCACAACGCTCCAGAGAAGGGACTGAGGAGAATTCCCAGAGGAAAATTACAGTAAACTGTTACATCTAAAGAAAAGTGAATGGACTCTGGGTGGCAGAATTAATAGATGCTCACTACAGTCCTCTAGAAGATTATTTAGAGAATAAGAAGATGTTTAAAATGCATTTCTAGCCACAAAATTATCACATAGACACAAGGAATGAACTACAGACACATGAAAAATAATTGCAGTTAAAGACTCAGAATTCTAAGTGGTAAGTTCATTGTATAAATAACAAATACATCTCAGAGGAGAAAACATCACTGTGTTTCAATGGTTAGCCAAACATCATCCCTTCATTTGATGGTTTTGTTAATAGCATGATGCTTTAAAATGTTCCTGCTCAATCCAGGCTTTTTTGAATTCTTGAGTTTTAAACACATCATTAAGTGAGTAGTCTTCAGGCCTTAGACCCAAGATGGGAGGCTTTGAAATAATTTTCCTGTGATTGCAATAAAGAAAATAAATTGATTATCATTTGAAATGCATTTCCATTGAGTTTTAAAGCTTTTCTTTTTTACTCTCTTGAACATATATAATGGAACACATCTCTATAATTATTCCCAAGTGCTGAAACTTTAATCTCCATTGTGTAATTGAAATTTCCTCTAAAGCTAAGTGGTTTTTCTGGATCCTTAACAGTCTAAGAACATCTAAATGTTGATCATTTTCTCAGGGGAAAAGAGGAAAAAAACATATATAGGGAGAGTGATTAAGTCTTTGTTGTTGTAAAGAAAATTCTCTCTTCAGTTTTCATTGCCATTTATTGTGAACCTTTTTTAAAAAACGCTTTTTTTTTACTTGAATATCTAAGTCTCTATGCATTAAACAAATATTTATTGAATGCAAAACATCAGCATATGCCAGCAGAATAGAAGCTGTACTAAAAGCTGTATATACAGTGGTGGACAAAACAATCATAAGTCTCTATCATCAAAGAGTTTATAATCTAGGGAAGAAGGCACAAAATAAAAAAGTAAAAAATATAAACAAATAGAAAAAGCTATTGATATGTTATTATGTATAATAACACATTATTGATATTATACATTGTAATAAACTATAAAAAAATTAACAAATGCAATGATAGAAAATAATTCGGTGTGGGCAAGGCGAGATTGAGAAACTTGATTTGATAGGATTGTCATAATGCCTCTCTGAAGAAGTAACATTTAAATAGAGACCTAAAAGATGAGAAGAACATACGAAAAGCAGAGTATTAAGTGCTCTCTGTAGGAGATCAAGAGTCCCCTGCAAGGGGAACAGCAAAGGCCCTGTGGTGTAAATGAGTTCTCCATGTTTAAGGAATAAGAGAGAGCACAGTGCACCTGGACCATCAGAGGGCAGGTTGCAGTGAGGCATGAGGTGCATTTGGAGGGGACCTTGTAGGCCCATGACCAAGAATTTGGATTTTACTTAAAATCTAAAAGAATGCCATTAATGTGTTTTAAGTAGTGAGGGCTTATGGCCTGATAGATATTTTTAAAGATAACTCTGTCTGCCATGCAGTGAATAGATTGAAAGAGGCGAAACTGAAAAATGGGGAGAACAGCAAAGAGGTTAACACTTAGCCATGGCTTATTTCAAGGTGTGTGTAGGAAGTAGTGCCACCAAGATGGGCTGGCGGATTGGATGCGGAAGGTGAATAGAAGGGAAGATGGTGTCAGTTTTCTGGCTTAAGTCACCAGAGAGGTGGTGGCTCTCTAAAACTGGGAAGATGCATCGGTCAGGATCTTGGCAGGAAACAGACAGTACACTCAGACAAGATCACTGAAGAAATTTTAATGGCAGGCGCTGTTTGCAAAGCAGTGGACAGAGATAAGGGCAACAAACAGGGGATGGCGAAGGACTCCAGAACTAGCAATGCAAGAAGCCATTATCCTTCCTAGCTCTGAAAGGGCAAGTGGACTAGTCAGTTCCTGAAACTGAGAGTTGTAGTTGTTGCCACAGCTATTGAAAAAAAAATGTCCCATGAAAGCTGTGACTTTCTATATAGAAATGCAGCTGCTACCAACTCAAGGCTGGCAGGAAGGGAGCCAGGGAATGCAACACCCCAAATTTTCTCTCCTCCTGCCCTCCAACCTCCTGCCTACCCTGCCACCAACAAACCTGAAATAGAAGCCATAATCCAAAGTTGACCACTGATACAGCCTATACAGGTAGCAGTATTCTGGGCTCAAAGCAGGGTGGAGGAAGGTACAGAGGGGATAGAAGGTGTAAATGGAGAATGCTCAGTACAGATAACTAGCACAGGAACTGTTTTGGGGATACGAATTAAAAGTCACATTTTGTACTCATTAAGTTTGAGATACTTGTGAAATATAAATTGATATTTCAGGTAGAAACATGAGTCTACACCTCGGAAAAGAGATTTATGTTGAAAATTACAATAGGGAAGTTATCGTCATCTAGGTTGGTTTTAAAGCACTAGGAGATGAGATAACTGAGACAGTTGAGAGAGATTTAAAAGAGCAGGAGTAAGAGCTAGAATCCAGTATTTGGATGTAGAGTGAGAGTCCAGAAAGGTAGGGGGGAAACCAGAAAAGTGGGATGTCAAGAAATGCAAGAATGGAAAGTAGCAGAAGATAATAGTAAGAGGGTAACTATGTTGAATGCAACTGAGAGGTCAGTAAAATAAATACAAATGTGTTCATTGGAGTCAGTGAAGGTAACAGACAATCTTTGACCTCCTTTTTGCTTTTCAAAATTATATTTTTAAAAAACTAAACAATTACATGTTTTATGAAAGTATATAAAGTACACTAAAATTTTAAAATTTTAGGAAACAGCAGTCCAATTGGTATTTTTAATCATATATTAATAAAATCAGGTCCCCAAACAATGTGAACAACTTCAACCACAAAGAAACAGAAGGCCCAGACATTTTTACAGGCAAGTTTTACCAACCCTTAAATGACAAATTACTCCAATAGGTTAAGAAATCTATTTTCTTGATGAATTCTTAGGCGTTCCCAAGAACCTTTTGGGAAGGGTCAGGATGGCATACATGAGGTCAAAACCATTTTCATAATAATGCTGAAATGTTATTTGCCATATTCATTCTTCTTTTTTTTTTTTTTTTTTTTTGAGACAGAGTTTTGCTCTTTTTATCCAGGCTGGAGTGCAGTGGCATGATCTCGGCTCACTGCAACCTCCGCCTCCTGGGTTCAAGCAATTCTCCTGCCTCAGCCTCCAGAGTAGCTGGGACTACAGGCGTGCACCACCATGCCCAGCTAATTTTTGTATTTTTAGTAGAGATGAGGTTTCACCATGTTGGCCAGGATGGTCTTGATCTCTTGACCCCATGATCCACCCGCCTCGGCCTCCCAAAGTGCTGGGATTATAGGCGTGAGCCACCGCGCCCGGCCCATATTTATTCTTATTCTCTCATTAGTGTACTGCGGAGTTTTCCAGAGGCTACACAACATGTGATATCACGATAGATTGAATGAAGAAGCAGGTATCTAGCTATCTTTAGTTAAACAGATATGATAATCTAGCTATTGTCTATTAAGTCAGACATTTTTTAAACTGGCAAAACCGTGAAATAATGCCATTCTTCTAAATGTCTGGTTTGGAAATTTTATTACTTTTATTTTAAAAATGTTATATTAACATGTAATGGGTTTACTAATATTACTTTCAAATGAATTCACAAATAAACATTAAATATTTTAACTTTGATTTCTAATAAAGTACTGATGGATATAATCTGCGTTCAAAAAGCTCTTTGGAATTTTCAATAATTTCTAAAAATGTAAGAGAATCCTGGGGCCAAAAGTTTGAGAACTGCTGACTTAGCATAAAAAAGGAAGAAAAATAGAGGGTAGGCTTTTTTCTCTCAATATCAGGACTGACTAGGGTAGTTAAATATATAGCAGTAAAAATTAAAATGTCTATCCTTTGCCAGTTGTGGGCTAGGAAGTGAAGAAAAAAGAACTGTCCCATGCTGCTAGTGGCATGGTAATGGTTCAACGACTTTGGAGAGTGATGTGGCATTGCTGAAGATACACAGAACTCAGGGCCTGGTGTTTCAGTTCTACATATAAAACCCTAAGGAAATCCGAGCGCATGTGAACAGAGAGGCAAGAATATGAATTGCAGCACTGTTTCCAATCACAGAAATCTGGAAACAACCTATGAATTCCCCAATGGAAATAGGAAGGACATACAGCAACCCCAGAGAAAGAGTTACCCCTTGGAAGGGAAGGCAAAGCAATGGGGAGGGGAAACAAAAGACTGTCAGTTGTATCTGTTTGTTTTATTTATGAGAAAAGAAGGGAGGGAGGGAGAGAGGAAGGGAGAATCCCTCTGAGGAAGAAAGAGAAAAACACAGCACAATGTCATCACTGGGTTAAATCTGGGTGATGTCTACATAGGAGTTCGTTGTGTTATTTATTCTTCTGAATGTTTGAAATGCTACATAATAAAAACAAGCTACTGAGACCACATTCATTTGCATTCCCATTCTGTATAATGCACACAGTGAAATTGGTTGCCTACAAAGAGAATGTTAACATTTAAATTCAGGTACAAAGTGGTCTAAATATACACCACAGTCTAGCTCTTCCTAACACTCTGATAGTGTTAAAGGAAGTTTTATTTGTTGTGGGTTTTATAACCAAGCTATTTGAAGGAGTGCAGTTGAAGCACGGAGATCAGAGCGTTTCAATCTTCTGGTATCTCTTAGGAGGCGCCATATGTTGAAATTGTTGTCAGCCAGAAAAACTTGCGCTACAAAAGTGCACCCTTCTGGGGGATGTCAGTTTGCATAACTTACCCCATGAGTAAATTCGGACAATGGGACAGCATCAGGAATGGGTAGTGACATCACCCTGGTCTGTGGTCATCATTCTTAACCCAAGTGGACGCAAATATTATCAGCCAAATGGATTGGTCTGAGGAATTATCAAAATAGTTTTGTCTTCATTGACTCCTTGGGATAGCACGGGACTAAGTAAACTAGTTTCATGGATCATTATTCCCAGTGTCCAGCCTCCAAATTTCTCTTAGCTAAGCAGTGAGGTAGACAAAGCATGAAACATCCTAATTTGTAAGATAAGAATTAACTCTAGTATTATTGTTTCTATTCAATACCACCTACACTCATTAAGCATAGATGCTATAGTTTGAATGTTTTTGTCTCCTCCAAAATTCACGTTAAAACTTAATCTCCAATGCAACATATGAAGAGATGTATCCTTTAGGAGGTGGTTGAGTTATGTCATAAATGGAATCAGGTGCCCTCATGAAAGGGCTTGATGAAGGGAGTTGAGCTCTCTTTCCCTTCTGCCCCTTCTTCCATGTAAGGACACAGTGTTCATCCCCTCCAGAGGATACAGAAACATGGCACCGACTTGGAATTGGAGATTGGGTTCCCACCAGACACTGAACCTACTGGTGCCAGGATATTAGACTCCCAGCCTTCAGAACCATGACAAATAAATTTCTTTTTTAAAATAAATTACCCAGTCTGTGGTATTTTATAATACCAGTTCAAATGGACCGAGACAATCTATTTTGTGAAGGCACTGTGGTAGCCTCCTTGCTAGTGATTAGGGAGAAGAAAATTAAGACATTCTCGACATACACACCTGTAGAGGTAGTTGGCACAGGTAAATCGAATTTGATTTATTTAAGTTAGCATTGCCAGCTGCTTTTCCATAAGAGGACACTCTGCAAGAAAACTCTGCAAGAAAAGTTCTTGGACTCTTCCCATAACACTACAAAAGTCACTCTTGGTTATGTAAATAGAAGTAGAATAACATATGTTATGGTTTGAACATTTGTCACCTTCTAAATTCATGTTGAAAATAATTGCCATTGGAATGGTATTAGGAAGAGGGACCTTTAAGAGGTGATTAGGCCATGAGGGGTCTGTCCTCATGAATAGATTAATGCTATTATCATGGGAATGGGTTCCTTATAAAAAGGTGAGTTTGCCCCCCTTTGACTCTCTCTCAGTCACCACTTTTGGTCATGTTATGATGCAGCAAGAAGTCCCTCTCCAAGTGCCAGCCCCTCAATCTTGTGCTTCTTAGCCTCCAGAACTGTGAGCCAATAAACTTCAGTTCATCGCAAATTCCCAGACTGCGGTATTCTGTTACAGCAGCATAAATGAACTAAGACAACATCTATTGGCCTACAAATCTCAGATTCTTTTTGTGGTTTGGTGGAAATAGAAAGAGGGAAAGTAAATTTGCATGGAGTTAAGTAGGCTTCAGTGAGGAATAAGATAAAGCTCATGACCCTTTCTCTTTCGATTACTAAAATTATTAGGAACTTTGATGTTTTAGGATAATGTCAGTTAAAGTTCCCTTGCAGGAAAGGACCTTAAAAACCCAAAGGAAACAAGAAAAGTAAAAACCTGTGCTAGTGATCCTTGTTTCACACAGAGGAAGGCCTTTAAGACAACTCAAGACCCAGCCACCCAATAAATATTAGCTCATGAGTAAGAACCATAATCACTTGTACCCTGGAGATCTGTGTGGCAATCAAAACCATGGAGGCAACTGGTCTTTAGATGCAATACTGTATCACAGCAATAGAAGCCACAACAGTTGAAAACCAAGCCCAGTCTGTGGGCAGATCACATGACCTGGCACTTGTAAGTAGAAGCAACCATGCAAATAAGGCCAAGTAAGCTTCTCAGGATCTTGGGCCATTTGGGATAATGGGGTTCATAAAAGCTTGGTGCTGGATTTTCTCCTAACATAAATATATGAAGCTAGACTAATCCGCTGGAATATAAAAGGGGGATTGCTTTTTATACCCCACACTAGTGCAGGGGGCCATACTGGTTACACTTACATATCCCAAGAACATCTGCAGAACAATCCATTTTAAGGGCATAGCCCGACTGTAGAAATCTGCAACTAGTGCTAAAGAAACATATGAAGAAAGTCTGTCTTCATAAAAATCCTTGAAATCCCTGTAACTGACAAGAACAGAGACAGTTAATAAATTGTTATGTATTGTTCAATAATTTCATGTTTGTACTGAAAATACTGTATGCAGAATTACATTAGCTCTACCTCCCAAGAGTTTCTATGAGTAATCCTGTATACAAGTGTTAGAAGCCAAATTTGTCAGTAGTGTGAAATGTAGGCATTTTAGTTCAGGCTGTAAAATTAAAATTTTAAAGACAACGTTCTAGATTTTAAAGAGAAAATGTGTAGCCCCCAACAGAGTATGCTCCAGTAATGATACACATCAACTATGTCCACAAAGGTGGTGCCAAATACTATATGTGCTTGGATAACGCAATGGAAAGCCTGAAAGCAATTGGATTTGCCTCTACCAGCTTGGAGTAACAACCAGCGCTAGCTATACAATTTGTGGCACTCCGTCAAAAATGAAAATGCAGGCCTTATTGCTCAAAAAAGCAATAAAAAGGGATCTTTTTTAAAGTACCTAAAATAGGCCAGACACAGTGGCCCACGCCTGTAATTCCAGCACTTTGGGAGGCAGAGGCGGGTAAATCACCTGAGGTCAGGTGTTCAAGGCCAGCCTGGCCAACGTGTTGAAAACCCATTTCTACTAAAAACATAAAAATTAGCTGGGCGTGGTGGCACATGTCTGTAATACAAGCTACTCAGTAGACTGAGGCAGGAGAATCGCTTGGACCCAGGAGGCAGAGGTTGCAGATCATGCCATTGCACTCAAGCCTGGGCAACAAGAGAGAAACACCATCTCAAAAAAAAAGGATCTAAAATATAGAGCTTTTTCCTTTCTTTCAGAGTCTCTCCCTCTTGATTTGCCATGCTGTTTTCTATTGACCAATTGCATTATTTTTCCATTGCTGCATAACAAATTAGCAGCTTACAACAACATCTATGTTCTCTGATGGTGTTCATGGATCGGGAGTCCAGGCATTGCTTAGTTGGGTCCTCTGCTCAAGGTAACTAAAACAGTCAGATGTGTAAAATCAAAGAACGGAATGGTGGTTGTCAGGAGCTGAGGTGAGGGGGATATGGGAAGTTATTAATCACTGGGTGTAAAGTTTCAGCCAAGCAAGGGGAATGAGCTCTAGGGAGCTGCTGTGCAACACTGTGCCTACAGTCAAAAAGAACGAATCGTATGCTTAAAAATTTGCTGGAAGTGTAGATCTCATGTTAAATGTTCTTACCACAATAAATAAAATAAACAAAATGAATTTAATCTATTTATAGACTCTGATTCTGGAAATGATATTATAAGGATTGAAGAAACATTATTTTTTTGAGATTTATGCTGAAAGTCTTTCAGTGTCTCTATGAAAGTGAGAAAGGCAATGAATTTGGAAAGCAGCCTGTTTCCATCTATATTAATACTTAGCTCACAGGGTTCTGGTAAAGATGAAGTGAAACAGTGGAAGTCCCTCATAGGCCGTAAAGTGGGGTTCAGTGTAAGGAGACATTAGTGTTAAAATTAATGTCAACAACAGAGACTATGTCAATAAATTACTTTTCTTATTAGCAGTCCTATTTGCCAATGAAAAATGAAGTCATAATTTTAGTAAGATCCTGCATCTCGCACTGGTTTTTAAAGGTTGACAGTAGGAACTCACACTGTGATCAGTGAGGTAGGTAGAGGGTACCAAGAAATCACTGCAGAAAAGAAGCGCTAGAAGGGAAGGGCGTTTCCCCGGAAAATATAAGTTCTGCCCTCTGACATACTTGGCTTCTGGCTATTAGAGAGAAGATCATGGATATACAGTACTTTGCTAACAAGAAGCATACATGTTCATACTCAGGATTTTCTTTTTTTTGAGATGGAGTCTCACTTGTATTGCCCATGCTGGACTTTCTCAGGAGATTTCAAATATATTTTCCCTCAGGTTAATAAATGTTATCCCAAAGTACTTGGAAATAGTCTTAAAAATGTTGGATATGCAAGAAACAATTTTCAGGCCAATCTTTTGACAATAGACTCCTCTGTATCTAAAGCAATCCATTATGTGTTATGTCCTTCTGAGTCCAGAATTCAGTCCCAATTCACTCCACAAGGTTGTCAGTGAAATAATAAGTAATGAGATATAGTACTCAAGGCAGCAGCTGATGGGTGTGAGACTCTGTGATTGAACAGCTTCCCATAATGAAGCAAAATGTGAAGTGCCCCAAGGTTTTCAGTAAAGAAAAGCTGAAGGAGAAATCTTTGGGTAGAAGGAAGGGATTTTCTAAAAGTCCTTGTCTATTGTTTCTCAGTCTTTTGATAATGTAGACTCTAGGGGTATGCTGCTCCCCCTTTAGGATTTCTGTTCAATTACGAGCCACAACCAAAGTCATTTCCTATTGCTTGTATGGCTCAACTAGAAGATCCTTCAAAAAGAGCTATATTAAAACCAATCAGTAAATAGAAATGGACACAATGTATGGTATTCGAAATAGTCAAGCTACGAGTTTCTGATCCTACACTAATCAACTGACTGACTGCCGCATGGACCTCTTCTCTTCCATGTTCTTTCTGAATATGACTTTCAGCTGTTATCTTGTCTAACTATTGCTCAGGAGCTCATCTAATCTCCTAGGCTGCTCTGTTTCTGGAAAGCACAAACTTCCTTTTGATTAAAAACCCAAATCTTTTCATGGATTTCTGCTACCAAGGGTTCTACTACTCAGTTACAGTGTCTGGCCTGAAAGCTAAGTCTCATCCCTTCCCAGTTTGTTTGTTCTGTAAGTTTCTACCTATTTAATTATGATGTATTATGACAGATCCTTTCCCACTCACCCCATCCCCACCCCAGTCCCCAAGGTATTCAAAGGAAAGGAATAAACATTTTTTGTGTACCTACTATGGAAAGACATGGAATACATAAACAGAAAAAAAAAATTGTTTAGGAGGTTTTAAAACGACCTCCTATAAGAGGGGCTACTTAACTAGGTTTGCAGGGAAACATATGCTTCCCAGCACTGATATATCGCTTTCCTAACTCTTTTAGAAAATTGTGTCTTTACTGAAGACCTGGATCAGAGTTTCCTTTCTTTCTGTATGGTAAGGATGTTTTGTAACCCCCTCTCCTGAGTACTCTGCACAAAGCTAGATGCCCCTTTGCTTAATAGTCTGAGAAAGGTCCCTTCTTCTGCTGGGTTTTGTGGCTCTGCTCTGTGATCTCAAGTCTTCTTCCCCGGCCAGAAGTCTGTGCTGCCTTTTGTCACCATGGGCTTTTTTGCCTTGCTATGCTATAGGAAAATTGTTTAAACCTTCTGGAAGGAAGAGTTGATTGCTACATCCCTCTAGCTGGGATACAGATATCATGGTACATTCTCTGTAATACCGTTAAATACATCACATATCACTCACTCACGTTTACTGTCATATATGATATGTATGTTATTTGACTGAATCCTGAAACCAATCCTACAATGAAGAAAGTCTCCAAGGGGTAAAATAAGGACGAAAACGCCATTTGTCTGGCTCCAAACACCAGGCTTATACCACTTTGCCACTAGAATTAGCAGCCGCTCCAATAACATTGAGACAGTTTAAATATGTTTTGGTGTCAAAGGTGAAAAATAGTTTTTCTGTTTGGCCCCAATACCTATTCTAGTAGATAACCCTGAGCCCACCCCAGCTTCTTCCCTGTCCTTAGGGTTCTGCTTTTCCCTCAGTTGTCCCTTAACCTGCTCCTATGCCCAAGCCCTGCCAACCAGCTTGAATTTATCTGGGGCTCTGTTGGAAAATCCCATCTTCTCATTTCTCCAGAAGCACTCTCATAGGGCTGTGTTGAAGAGTGGATTTGTAATTAATTTTTCGTCAACATAATCCCAACGGCTGGGTCTCTTTCAGAACTTCCTCAAACTGTCTTGTCCATCACCAGCATTTTTCTTGTTTTCCAGGGCTACTTTGGGTGCATTCATATTTTTACATTTGTCACTTCAGTGTAATTTTGGAAGGAAAATACTATAACGTTTCCTTGGTACACAATTTTGAGGCAAAACCTCTTATCTAAGTTTTCTATTTTTTTTTCTAGAGTTAGTACAGCTCAGTATAACAGAGATCTGAGAAGAGTTTTTAAAAATAAGGAAATACTTCTAACACTATGGCTTGGCACCCAAAGCTAATGAAGATCATCCTGAAGTCTCTTACTTATGGCATGACAGTTAGGTCTCCAGAGAAAATTACTTAAGAAAGCCTTGGTCCTTGACCAAGTAAAGTTTTCCTTTTATTGTTTTAGGTTAAAAATAAAAGAATGACTCAGCAAGTTTTGGCCTATATATCGTCATTCTGTACAACTCCCTAAATATTTAAATCCAAATTAAAACATAAACAGCCTGAAGAATCACTTTCTCTAGGCCCAAGGACAGTTTGATGGAGCAAATTTAAATATTTTCTATATGTTGCTTTGCTATGAAATTTATATGCCTTGCCAACAACACAGTGTGGTGATTTAAAAGCTGAGTTTTTAAATTAACAGTCTTGACCTATGTTTTGCTACCAATAGAAGTCTGGTTCCTAACTATAATTCCATACTAAATTCACCGCGTGTACATAAAGAAACATCTACATTAATTACATGTAAAGGGGTAGCTCTAAGTAGAAAGCCATAAGAATTGCATGACATAAATTTAATATCATTGTTCTTTGCATCTGAAAATGTCATCAATAGCATGCATATGACTGATGGGAAAAAACCCAACATACTGTATGCATCTGCACAGCTCTCTGCAAATGTTTAGGGTAACAGTTGAGAGGACTTATTATTGACGGCTTCTTTCTAAGCTGTAAACATTCAACATGACATAGAGGTAAGTTTTAACATCTTTTCCGTGGCTCACTTTGCATTTTAGACCCTCCCCCACTCAGCTTTGTCCGTAGCAGTTTAAATATCCGTGCTATTCAGAAGACCTTTTGGAAGGTTTGCAATAGCTTGGTTTTACAATGAAATGACAGTATCCCTTATTTGTGGCTTGAAATACTATTTCATGTTTCAATAATTTTAAGTAATTAAGGACATAAATAAGGCTTCATGAATAATATCCGTTACAAAATTCTTTAAAAATAAGTTTATAGATTGTAGAATTAAAACATGGACTAGAATTTGTAGAATGTAATAGAAGCACTAAATACATGAAAACAGATATTTTCACCTGAATTAGGCTAGAAGAAACATCACAATTCTAGAAATAAGTATTCATGGATTAACTCCAAGAGAAGTGGATTCAGCTACTCAGCTTTGTAATTTAAAGTGCATTCGTTCTTTGTACCTTAGACATACTACATTAATCATTTTCCTTACCTATTCTTATCACAGACAATGACTTA
Source organism: Cheracebus regulus (assembly GCA_963574635.1). Taxonomy (NCBI): domain Eukaryota; kingdom Metazoa; phylum Chordata; class Mammalia; order Primates; family Pitheciidae; genus Cheracebus; species Cheracebus regulus. Next base: position 33,278 of record CAUYQU010012507.1, on the reverse strand, counting down.
CTTTCAACCAAATAAAACGTTGGTTTCTAAGGAATTATTTCTTTGATGATTCTGATATTGCTTATATTTTTATTGTCTCTTCATAGTAATGACAAATTGCTATTAAACAATTTACACAGTTGACATCATTAAACATCTAGTTATAATACCTGGCATTAAAATATTTTGACTTTATGAAATGTTATGCTATATGCTTTATGGTTTTTAAAAAATTAAGATTATAGCCACTAGCCAGAGAATCCTTCCATATTTCAATTTTTTTACTGATATAATTTCTCTGCCTATAGTAATTATTTTCAATAATTTAAAATACTCAAAATGTCATGACTACTTACTAGTGCTCATTTATAACCTAAAATAATCTGTTGTTCCTATTGCTTATAACTTTATTATTATGCTTAGCATTTGAGGCTTTATAATCTGGGACTTTCCTCACTCAACAAATGTTTTTTCTACCACTCTGTAGCTGAACCTATCATTCTATGCAAGATAAGATTTTAAATTGTCCCATAAATATATCAGGCTCATTCCTGTCACCATTCTTTGATTCATATTGCTCCCCAAAATGTAACATCCTTTTCTCTCTTTTTACCATCTATCTATATTCTAGTATTATGATCATTCAGAATATGTATATAATTATCTGCAAAGAAAGGAAATTAGAACTTCCATTTCATACATTCGAAAATATTATATTAAAAAGTCTAAAAATTAAAGTATAACACAACTAAAATATATGTAAATATTTGAACACAGAATAAAGTCTAAATATAAAACCAATGGAATAAATTATAAATGATCACTAGATTTCATAAAAACAAATTTTCATACACTAAAAATAACCATTGAACAAACTGAAATGATAATAAACTTAACTCCTAAACCAGAAAGATATATATAGATATCTTTTTAAGTTTCCCTTTCCAAATATTTCAGAGAACACCTGAAAGCTATTTATATCAAGCAAAACAAAAATATTACAAACATATCTCCAGTAAGGATTTTCTGCAGGTTTATTTTTAGGAAATCTCCTTATTTTTGCTGCTTAATTCTAAACCCTCCCATTAGGTATTTTAAATGCCTGGCCTCCATTGTTTTCAACAAATGTTTTTATTGTACTGCAGCCACATGCCAGGAATTGTGCTACATACAAAAATATACTGATGTGTAAAACAAATATGGACCCATCACAGAACTGAAGCCTAGTGGAAGATAAACTTTAATCAAATAATCACACAAATTGTGGTTTAAAAAGAAAAGGTGCAGAGTGCTATGACGGCATATAAAAGCAGCTTCACCTACTGGGGATATGGGATATGTATCTGTCAAGGAAGACTTCTTATCTACATACAACTGTAAGCTCATAAAACAGCAGGGGCTCTAACATAAACAGACAAATTCTGCATCTTTCTGCATGTAACACAGTAAGTCTTCTCTATTTGTTAAATAATTTGTTCCAACAAAAATCTGAGGCTGTCCTTACTAATTAGCCTTCTTTTTTCAGTAGTGTGCATGAAGTCAGCTTTAGAATGATCAATACTGTAGACTAGACACTTTGAGACAGTTTAGATATACTTTTATTCTTATGATTAAACAAGTTAAAATCTGTTTAAATGGTGATTTAATAATCAATATTATCAGACTTAATAGAACACTAAACATCAAAGGAATAACATTCATATTTCTTAAAAATAATTATTCACATAATTCAGGTACTAAAATAGGTTTAAAATTTTTTTCACTAACAGTACACATAGGTTGTTGAAACTTTTTTAAAAGCATGCATTTTTACGCTGTGTATCCTGGAAGTTTATTTATTACTAATTCACAAATATCTTTGCATTGCTTGGAAGTATTTAGTGAACCAACATCATCATTGTCTTCTTCCAAGTGATCTGATGTACTGCTATCTAGGACATTAAGTTCTAGTTCAGACACATTTGAAGGCAGATAAGAACTCACTTGGGATGTTCTTGGTGACTGGCTTTTTTCTAAAGATTTGCAACTACTTCTTGTTGGAACAGAGATGTCTTGACCACTCTTTGTAACTTTAGAATTGTGCGTACTATTTTGATCTTTCTGGTTCTTTTTCTTCAGTCCAATGTGATGAAGATAAATCACTGGTAGAGATACTACATGCTTCCTCCAAACTTTTATCCTGAGTCTTTGAAATATGAAATTTTCTATATGAGTGTACAGGTGACCCAGCTGAGAAAGGTGGGCTAAGGATAGAACTCTTGTCACTACAATTTTTCTTTTTGGATGATCTTGTTTCACTAGACTTGCTTGTATATTGACTATGTTTTGGATTTTCTGTCCTTGAACTGCTATCATGAGCTTCTGAACTTCTGCTGGTGTCCTCAGTGGTACAGAAATCTTCAGAATAGCAAGGGCTAGACAAGTCATCTGAATTCTTCAGTTCTGAGATGTTTTCATTGCAACTATTTTTACCTGGTCTATTTTCACTTATATCAGCTATAAGAATATCATTATCTGTGGTTTTGACTTGTCTAATATCTATTTCTTTATCTATAATTCTGTCAACAACAGCATCCTGTTGGAAAACACACGGACTTTGGATTTGCATTTCCATATTTCTTCCCAACATACTCGTACGGGTGAGCCTTTCTGGAATAATCAAATTTGCAGGATTCACAATTTCTTCCAATGAAACATTATTGGTTCCATTTTTACTGCAATCCACTGTCTTTTTTTCAGTTGTACATTTCAGTTTAGTTTCTTTACTTGTGCTGGGATCATCAAAAACTCCACTCATTTGTCTTGAGGTATCACTATTTTCAGGAAAAGGTGCATCTAAATCTAAATACTTATCTTTAGGCAGTTGATGTGTCTCCTGGCTTTGTTCTGCAAAGCTTAATAGTTTAACTTTGGTTGATGGAATTCTGAATTTTGTACCCAACATTTGTGCTTGTGCTTTTCTATACAGTTCTCTTTTTTCATGTACCACCAACATATCAGGATTTGTCTGCTTTAGACGTAGTTTTAGTGTATTTGTTAAGCCATAAAGTAGCCTCCCTTTTGTAACTCTTTTTTGGAGGGTTCCTCTGCTCTTTTCAGAATATTTTTCTTTCTCACAATTTTCAATTTGGTTCTTTTTATAATGAAGACTCACTGACTTTTCACATGCCCCCATAGAAAGTTTATCCTTCTTAGATTCAGACTGGCATGTTGATTTGGCAGAAGATTCTGGTGATTTCTTCTCCTCAGTCCTATATAACCAGGCTAGGTGAGGATGTATTTGAGCAGGACTTGTCACAGGTTGGTCATATAACAAGGACAACTCAACTAACAAAGCATTTAACAAAGGCAACTGCCTTATTGTATTAATTCTGTTTTGTTCAGTTTGACATGCTTGATTAATTGCTCCTATATCCTGAATATGTGGAGGATTTACAAGCACTGGAGGATGCTCATGTGTTGCAGAACTTAGATATTTTAGACAACTTCTGTGTGTTGGGGGATTTATATACTTTTTTTCAGGAGATGCACCAATCATTTCCTCAGGTACATTCATTTGAGGCTCAATGGTGATTTTAGCCTGTGCAGGAAGTGGTTTTTCTTGGGTCAAGTTAGTGTAATACAAAGGAGGAGGGCAAAATATATTGGTCTCCATGTCCAACTCTGTGACTTCCTCATTTAGGGAGCTAACATTCCTCTCATTGCCAGCATTTGAACAAGTAACAATAGAATTGGTTTTGCCATTCTCCACAGAACCCACATTATCAGATTCTCCCTCACTGTGGAAAACTATTTCCTTCAAATCCTTCTGCGCCTCTGGGATTTCTAACTCCCCTAGAAGCCTATCAGCCTCTTTTGGGCTTGGCTGTGAGGCTGGCTGCTGTAGCTGCTGTCTTTCCTGCGGGGTTTGGGGACTGACCTCCGCTCCTCCTCCTGTGGGGGTGAAGGTGAGGGGTCGCTCAAGATGGCCCAGCAGGTGGCTTCCCAGGTCAGTAAGCCGGTAGGCCAGTGCAATGTCCCCAGTCCGCGCGCCCACTCTATTACGCAGGGAGAAACGTCCCCGGTGAAGGTGGGAGCACCCGGAGGCGGCCGGCCCCACGACACTGTGGGCTGCGGTAGCCAGCGAGATGTCGCAGGCCCCCAGGAGCTGCGGGGCGGGCGTGGGGCGCCCGGGTGGCAGCTGTAGCAGCAGGGTGGCAAGCGGGGTCCGCAGGAGCCGGCGGTGCAGGGTGGCAGGCTGCAGGCGGAAGAGGCAAGACTTGCCGCGACCAAAGTGGATCACGCCCGGCCAGCGTTCCGGGGCGGGCGCGCCAGGGCCGTCCGGAGGGTAAACCAGCAGCGTGGGGAAGTCCAGCAGGCGGAAGGCCACGGCGGGGCACAGAGCGCGCGGCGACAAGGCCTCCCCCTGCTCCTTTCCCTCCTCTTCCTCCTCCTGCTCCGCTGCGCCAGCGGGGGGCGGCAGCAGCCGGGCTTCCAAACGCACCCAGTCCACCAGCAGCTCCAGCGAGAAGAGCCGGTCGGACAGCGCAGCCGCCATTGCTGTTGCCTCAGGAAACGCCGCCACGGGCTCCGCAAACGGGAAGCTGAAGCCCTGGGCTCTCGCGGGAACAAAAGGCGTCGCTGCCTGCTATCTCGCGAGATTAGCGGGAACGCTCCTGCAGGTCTCCGGGGATGTCTGCTTTGGGAATTTTGCTGCTCAATGTGTTTGGCCTCTTTGTATGCATACTTGGTGTGAGCCGTTTTTCGCCTCCAAACTTGTATTAAGACAATTGTTGATGATAATGCCGGGGTATAAGTGGTAAAAGACAGGCAGTGAGTTTTTTTGAATTGTAGTTTTATCACGGCAGATCTTATGTAATTTGGGGGTCAGATCAATATAGCTGAGGAATATTGAAAGAAAATCAGGACTGTCCTTCCTTTCCCATGCTAAAGAAAGCCAGTTACTTAACTGTCCACAGTGGGCCTTCTCTGTGACTGCTGTCCTACCCAAAAGGTGGTGGCACTGCTCTGATGGCCGGGGAGCCCCTGACTGGTAAATCAGAGTAGTACTGAGGCACACACACAGTCTGAATACACTGGCAAAAAATCTCCTTGGCGAAACTTTGGTCAGGCTCATCAACCTTTCCGACTAGGCTTTTGACCTTGGCTTCCAATCCTGTGGAGCCTGGAATCACCGATTTGTAGCAAGAATCTTGCTACAGCCGTTAAGCGAGAACCCCCAACGCCTGCTTCATACCTGATTACCATCGATATCTGATCAAATTTTTCATTTTCTACTGTTGATATCTGACCACCCTGGCCTGCCTTCAGCAAGAATCCTATTAGGATTAATCAGAACTCTTCCACCCCTGATGTTTCCTACAAATAAGTTTCCACTTGACCCGGCGCTCCCTTGGCTATAAATCCCCACTTGTCCCTGCTGTATTTGGAATTGAGCCTAGCTCTGTATTGAGATCTCTTTTCTCTTATTGCAATAGTTTCCGAATACAGTGTTTTTGCCACTTCAACTACTGTCTGGCCCTGTTTTTTATTTGACAACATTTTTAGCTGAGCAATCATGATGCATGAGAGTAATGTTAATGATTCTATCAATAAAACAAATGTGTATAAATGAATATACAGACACATACAGAGACACAGAGATCTTACTGTTCTATCCAGATATTTTAAGAAACATACTCCTAACAGTACTCCTAACCTCCTCCTAGCTAGCCAGCTAGGAATCCAAGGCCAGTATATGGAGAGCCTTGAATGCCATGGTAAGGAATTTGGACTTCATTCTATATACATTGTTTTGATTGAATAAGTACATAATATCAATATTTGGAAATGTAGAATGGGGAGGCATACAAAGGATGGATTCTACTAACTAAAAATTAGATTCAGAGCAATCTATTAGAAGACTACTGCAGTGGTCTAAGTGACAGGTAATTATGACCTGCACATAATCAGGGTTAGTGGAAATTAAAAAGAGGTGACAGAAGAGGCATTTGTGATGGAGGAATTTTAACATTTGGTGAATGGGAGAGAAAAGTCATGGGTGAAAAATTTCTGCTACAGAAGGTGAAAATATTGAGAAGGTACAGATGTGATGGAGAAAAGTACTTTGAGTTTGGGATATGTAGAGTTTGAGGTACCTGCTGGGCATTATATATATACAGCTTTATTCAGCTTTATAAAGTATAGTTACATTTTGTTAATTCAGTGCTGAGAAAAACATTGTGAAGCTCAAGAGAAATTCAGGACTGGAGAGACATGATGCTTTAGTGTGAAGATGTGAAATAGAGGTCTCATTGCGATGTATAAATACAAGATACTTTTGGCTTTGAGAATCTTTCTGTATACTTGCAGAGGACACATATTAAGCAACATCCTCAATGGATAGATGATGGAGAGTGATTAAAAAATGACATAATTACAAGTGAAAAGCAATGAGACATTGAGTCCATGTGTGCCAGAGAAATACAGTAGACAAAATTCCTCATAGAAGACATCATGTAGTTAGCCTTTTGAGTAAGGTTAATAGTGTGCACTAGTAGCACTTATATGTCTCTTATAGATGAATAGAAAAAGCAAACTTACTCTTCTAGAAAGATATTACTTCTGCAATATGTAGTTTCTGCAATAATACATTCTCTACCCAGCTATTCTACATGACTGGCATTATAATATGTGAATAATATTTTATGATTGTAAATAATGCTAAAGGTAACAAAATTTTGCCATGACAAATATTTTCCCCATGTTTCTACACCAGATGTGGAGAAGTAGCACAGTGCACAGCTGAGAGCCTGGGTTCTGGAAGCAAACTCCCTGGCTAAAGTCCTGGTTCTATGATCTTGTACTAGTTCCTGAACTCTGTGAATCATTATCCTCATTTGAAAAATATAGTTACAGTAACTACCTCATAAAAATATTATATGTGTTAAGTGAATTAATATTTACAAAACTCTTAGAACAGTGCCTAGCATATCGTAGATATTTGCTAAAATAAATATTGTTTTATTTATTATTTGCCACATGGCAGACTTTTTAGCCGAGTGTTTAAAATACTGCTATTATAGTTAGCAAAAAATAATTTATCCAATATCAGCCCATTATTTTCAGTATGTAAAAGTTTTTATGCTCTATGTTTTATTTTTCATGCAGGAGCTAGCTGTTTTGGTCACAAGTCAAGGTCAGGCTAGGCAAGAGACTATGGATTATTGAGATATAAAAAGCTACTGTCATTGGAGAAAGAAGTGAGGAAGCATACAAGTAAAAAGTATGAGTTTCAGTGTGTGATATGCTGAGTTTGATACCTGACATACATCCAGGTAGATAGATCTAAGTTGGATATATGGATATGAAGCTTAGAAGAGCGATCTGGGCTGAAAATATAAGCTAGGAGACATCAAAATTTGGATGGCAACCTAATTTCTTCATATAAGACCTGCATTAGTATAGTAATGAGACGTTATTTTCTTCTTTTATGTAAATCACTTTGAAATAGTGCATACTGCATGAATTTTGGCTTGGTGGCTAATGATCAGATATGACGTGAACTGCCTTTTCTAGGGGAAATAACTTTTGGGTGAGAAGGGGCAGAGGAGGTCAGCATCATCAACTAAAGTAGCACAGCTTCAAGACATGATGGGGCTAATAATCTGGGAGGAAGCAGAAACCGAATTAGTAAAACTCACTGAACTGTGTGAGTCTGGCTCTTTAGGGGCAAATCTGTCTATGTTGTCACGGGGCTGTGAACCCCAAGGGATGGATTCAGCAGATGGATCGCTGTCGCAGGAGTTGTAACAAAATGGCAGTCGTGGAGTTAAGTAGGAGAGCAGCATCATATCTGGAGCAGTTGATCTAGTTTGGAGCAGAAGCCCAGATATATGTGAAATGTCATGGGGCCTGGTAGAAGTCAAGTGCATGTCATGGATCCAACCTAATCTACAGTTTCAGAAAATGGAAGGGAGCTCCTGGGCTGTTGAGGGAAGTAACATGGCCATCCAGTTGTGTGGGCTGAACAAACACTGATTAGGAGAAGTACATACTTCTAGTGGACATGAAAATGTCCAAGGCTTACTCTAGAAGCACCAAATACTAATTCCAGGTCTCACTATCGGGACATCCTGCTGCCTACAGACATCCTGGCTTAATCAGGATTACTTCTAGAACCAAGAATAACCACTCATAATTGGCAGGGACAGAGGGGACTGAAGACGTCCTCTCCTGCCAGGTGGAAGATACAGAGCTGAGGGACGAAGAACCTGTGTGGATCTAACTAGGAGGAAATGAAATTCAACATCACTTATTTCAGAATAATTCTTCACATGAGTGTTTCCTTTCCCCAACAGAAAGAACGTAACACAAATACCGCATGGTCTTACTTAGAAGTGGGCGCTAAACATCAAGTACACTTGGATGTAAAGATGGGAACGGCAGACACTGAGGACTACAAGAGGAGAGAAGGTAGGGAAGGAGGGATGGAAGACTGCCTATCAGAGACTACGCTCACTATATTGGGGAAGGGATCATTTGTACAACAAACCTCAGTGACCTGCAATTTAATAAAATAATGAAAGACCTAAAATAAGAAAAAATTCTAGAGGAAAATTTCTTTAACAAAAACAGAAATGTAATCTACAGTCTTGAAAATAGACATGTGAAAAGACCAAGTGAAAGCCTTTTTCCCCTGACCATGGTTTAAAACCCCTAGCAGATGCTTGTTTGCATGGCAAGCCTGGGAACCTTAGCTCTTAGAATTCTCTGAGAGACAGACTGGGAAGTTGGGGGTTCTTGTTGCAGCTCCCTTTTCCTCAGGTTCTCCTCTATTGTCTCCCAAGGGCTTGCATTTCAGGATTCTAGATACATATTGTATTTCTGGAGTAAGAAAATTTCAATCAGGAGCAGCCGATTTCTAGTCATTCATTCAGGACTTAAAATAAAGCCTGTTTAAAGCAGAAAGTTGCCCTGCCTCTAGACCTGATTAGAGGCTCCTGAAATCTAAGCCAGATATTTCCGTCTTTGCTCACTGGGTTACAAATGGACCTCACACAACTTAAACACCACAAATGACCAGAACTTTAATAACATTCACCTTGACACGCTTCATCATTGGTAAAGACGACCTGACTCTATCTTCAGAGTAAATCTCCTGTGTTTGAATGTAGATCTTTTTGTTTCCAATCTTTTCATTCCCTTCTATTTCTAAATTTCTGGAAAGGGAGAATCATAGCTTTTCCATGTGTTGTCATTAAATCAGGGGCAGAGTTATGATCAGAACATGATTACCATTTCCAATATCACAGATACAAAATAGCTATGGTAAATAAATGCAAATAATCTCAAAAATTCTGTGAAATGGTACCAAGACTCTGCATGGCATTTTCCATTTTTATTTTCAACTTGCTAGAACTCGATATTGGAAATTCATTCACTTAAGAAGAAGGACAAGGAGAAAGATTAGAGGATGGAAGGAAGGGACGGGCTGGGGGTTGGCTAGTAAACAAAGGAACCACTAGAGATTGAAGGGAAAGAATGCCTAAACTCCACTCCGATAAATCTCTCTACCAGAAAGGAAGGGGAAAAAGAAATTATGAAGCAACCTAAGGTATTGGAAATTTATGAGTTCATTAGTAAGCTAAATGGTATGTACAATTGGTAGGAGTGGTTTAGTGACAATTATTTGACTGTCGTTGGCAATTAGAAGTGTAGCATAGTGGAATCAACATAGGCTTTGAAGTTGAGCACTCCTGGATTAAAATATCAGCCTCTCTATTTTATAACCGACGAGTTCTTCAACTGGGAATTTTCCTGCTGTATTCTCTCACAGATTTTCAAACTATGGTGTGAATGTTAAAATGCAGAATCTTGGGTCCATCTTCCAGAGATTTTGATTTCCTAGGTCTGAGGCAAGGCCCAGAAAGATACATTTCTAACTATCATCCCAGATGATTCTGATAACAGGGAGTTACTGAACTTTTCTTTGAGAACCACCACCCTAGTTTCTGGCACATTGCAGATAGCCATATTTCTGTCTAAGTATAATGCTAATCACATAGTAGCATCATATACAACAAGTAGTATAATCATGCCAATAGAATAGTATGACAGATTTATGCATTTATGTAATCATAGCTCCTTCTTTCACACTTTCAGTGTGAAATGGAAGAAATAAAGTAGGCAACCTTTAGCAATGAAGCATTACTGTCAACATGACACCATGCCAAGAGATGCCAACGTAGCAGCAACAACAGCAGCCTTAAGAGAGATACAACTTCCCATCAAGTACTCAGAAGAAGCTGCAGAAAGCCCCCAGAGAAAGGTAGTTTATGAGAAACCCCTTCATAAGCAGAACACTGCCTGCCAAGACATCATTGTTCTGCCCTGTAGTTGCTTGGACAGAATACCCTCCTGCCTTCAATTAGTGGGGAGGGCTGAAAGACTCTATGTCAATAGCTGCCCCATGTAATAGAATTAGGTTTAAATTGTGTTTATTTTAAATTACTTGTTAAATAAAAATTATAGGAGGCCATTGTTTCAGACTAAGCTCCTGTACTAGGCTCCAACAGACTAGACTAAAAATCAAAATCCAGTAGTTCATGCTGCAGTTCCAGTTCACCAAACTGAAACTAAGTTATCTGACTGTCTCTGCATCAGGAGAAAGGGATAACTACTTTAATCCTCATAATAAAAAGTAATGTGATTTAACCAATTGGTTATTTCTCTATTCCATTTCCGGGCTCCTGCCTTACAAGGGACGTAACTTTGAAATGAACAATTCACTTTGTGTTCTTGCTTTCTGCTTTCTTGGGCCCTTCTCTGTCTACAAAGCCTACCTCTTTGGCTCAGCTTCATGAAACACTGATTCTATTTTGTGGAATGAAGTGTTTTCTGATTCTAGAATAGCACATAGAGCCAACTGAGATCTTTAAATTTGTTGCAATTTTGTCTTTTGACACTACTCACTCATAATTTAGATTCTAAAAGATAGCCAGCTGTTCTTTTCATAATTAGTAAGATATGGGAAATAAATCAAAAGTCTTGATAACTGTATCAGGCAGATTTGTCCTTTAGGAGACCCTAACCAAAAATGGGAGCTTGGGGCACACTGAAATAACTCTACAAATAGCTGCCAGTTTTATCGAGCTTATCATATGTGCTTGGCATTGCATTAGGTCTCTTACAGACTGTATTTAATCTTCATAGCAACTCCAAGAAATTGTTGGCATATTCACAAGGAAACCAATGAAACTAACTTGGAGAGGTTAAATAATGTATTCAAAGTCACATAGCAAGTAGGTGGTAAAGTATCATTAAAATATATTTCTGCCTGTCTTTTAAAAAATAACTTGTGCTCATCCCAGCAGATTCCTTCACCTTATTTGTTTATGCTCAAGGAAAGTATTACTATACAGGAAACTGACACTATCCACCTGGAAAATATATCTGGGGGTACAAAGGAGCAATTTAATAATATCACAAGGAAACAAAGAGGCAAATGCTGAACATCTTACGTTCTGTAAGAAAACAGACCCAGCTTAAGTAACAAATTAGGGGCATGTAAAACGGGGCGGTAAAGGGGATTGCTCCAGATTAATTTTTAACAGACACAACATCAAATGTAACATGTGCACCTTCTTTTAATTCTTTAATAAATCATCTGAACAAAAGGACGTATTTGAGACAACTGGGGTGATTTCATTACTGACTGCTTTTAGATGATACAAAATAATCATAGTTTAAGGTTAAGTGTGTTAAACTCATGAAGGTTAGCTATGCTGATGAAAAAACCAAACTGTGAAATATTTAAAGAGGTTTATTCTGAGCCAATATGAGTGACCATGGCCAGGGGTTGGGGACAGTCTCAAGAGGTCCTGAGAAAGTGTGCCTGAGGCAGTCAGGTTACAGTTTGGTTCTACACATTTTAGGGAGACAAGAATTGTGGGGAAAATCATGTCAATACATGAAAGGTGTACACTGGTTCAGCCTAAAGAGGTAGGATATCTTGGAATGGGACCTTACAGGTGGACTCAAAGATTTTCCGATTGGCAATTGGTTGAAAAAGTTATGCTTTGTCTCAAAACTTGAAGTCAGTGGAAAGAGATGTTTGAGTTATGATAAAGGGGATTGTGAAGATGAAGGTTCTTGTTATGAAGATGAAGCCTCCAGGTAACGTTCTTCAAAGAAATTAAGTAGTAAATGTCGCTTTTCAGACCTTAAAAAGTGTCAGACTCTTAGTTCATCTCCCCTAGATCCAGCAAAGGCCTGGCTTTATTAATGGAGATTCTCTATAGATGCAAATTTCCCCCAGGAAAGACAGCTTTCAGGGCCATTTCCAAATATGTCAAATAAATATATTTTGGGATAAAATAGTTTTATGTCCTTCAGGGTCTTCTCTCTATCATGTGATGCTATACCAGAGCCAGGTTGGCATTTGGTATCTTAGTGCCACAAAAAGTCAGTTTTTCAGTCTTATGATCTCTGTTTTAATGTTAATGCTGGTCAGGGGTGCCTAAACTCCAAAAAGGAGGAGTGTAATGAGGCATGTCCAGCCTCCCCTCCTATCATGGCTGAGGATTCAATTTTTCAGGTTGCTCTGGGGTTCCCTTGGCCCAGTGGGGAGGGTTTCATTCTGTTGGTTGCTGGAGGGCTTAGGATTTTACTTTTAGTTTACAGCTATGAGAATACTCATGCAGATAAGAGCTGCAAGCTGAAGTGGTAGGACTGAAATGATAATGCCTGGAATTTGCTTTATGGGAAAAAGAAAAATTGCATAAGAAAAGACAGTGTGGCAAAATCTTGACAATTATGGAATCTATGAAGTAGGCATATAAAGTTACTTGTGGGTTTTTTCTGTACTTCAGTCGATGTTTTAACCTTTTTATAAACTAATAGTGCATTTTCTTTCACAAGTTTCAGATTAGCTGTAAAAGACTGTGAACTTGAGTAAAACACCAGATATCAGTACTGTAGAAACTAATTACAATGTGTAATCATGTTTCCAGGGGAAATGCCTTTTTATTGCTGGAGGTTCGAGAATCTAGAATATCCAGAATTAAGTTCTGATAGCTATCCTAGGTAGCCACTTAAAATGAGGGGTATTTGTAAGTAGGTCACATATAAATAGCATGCCTCCTTTTTATAGATCTTAAAGGCCATGCATGTTTGCAATTCCTTCTGCCCTCGCCTCATTTCTCAATGCCAGCCACTTCAAGGTGGGGAGCCAGGGTGGCAGGAAGGGAACCCTCATTACCTCTTCTTTTGAATGTATATATTATCTTTCAATTTACCTCTGTCAACCAGCTATTTTAGGGTGACAGCCACAATTTACACTGACAAGTTTATTTTTCCTTAAAACATACGTGTGTTTATCATGTTTTGAACTGGAAATTCAGAAGGCAAATTCAGATCAGTAGGTACCAAGCCCTTTTTATTTTTTTGAGATGGAGTTTCGCTTTTGTCACCCAGGCTGGAGTGCCATGGGTCCATCTGGGCTCACTGCAACCTCTGCTTCCCAGGTTCAAGTGATACTCCTGCCTCAGCCTCCCAAGTAGCTGGGATTACAGGCATGCGCCACCATGTCTGGCTAATTTTTATAATTTGACTAGAGACAGGGTTTCACCATGTTGGGCAGGCTGTCTCGAATTCCTGACCTTGGGTGATCCACCCACCTCAGCCTCCCAAAGTGCTGGGATTACAGGCATGAGCCACCACACCTGGCCGGTCCATGCTTTATATGTATCATAAAATGCTAAGTACATAGTAATGTATTTTCAAATTTTAAGTAACAAAAACATGAAATAATTTACCTCCTTATCAATATGGGAACTTCCAAGACCAGATCCTAAGCAACTTATTCACTTTTATTCCTACCATTTGCTGTTTTTTGGTCATACACTCTATTTTTTCCTATTCTCAGTGCTAGTATGTATAGTTTATATTCCCTTCACCTTGAATGCCCTCTTCTACTTCTCCACAGATCTTAAACACCATCGTTCTTTAAAGTCTAAATCAAATGCTGTGTCTTTTTAAAAATTCTTTCCTGGTAGTTCTGGCTGTAAGTGATCTTTTCTTTTCTCTGCTGCACTTAATCTCCTTTGTGAACTATTATTTCTGTCTTGTAATTTTACTCCTATACACATGAGTTATTGCCTTTAGTTCTCTATTAGCTCCTTGACAATGTTATTTTTAAATTTTTGCATGCCTGCAGCAGTGAACACAGTGCCCTGTTTCTAGACATAGTATTTGTATATACAATATTCAATATAATAAATTAATAAATGAAAAATATAATTCCTTATGGGACTCGCTTGTGTAGAACACAAAGCTCAGAAAATATTATGAGCTAAAAACTTACAAATATTTAAAAGAAAGCTATGATGATTACCAGTTTTCAGTGTTCTTTGTGTGGAATGCATTTTATCTAAACCAAGGAGAAGCTCACAGAATGTTCAGGACTTTTCAAAGAGGCCCTACTGCGTTCAATTTGCCTTCAATTTTGAAGTTATGGTTGACTGGATACAAGGCCTTCGGTAGTTAGATGAAAGTAAACAGGATTAAGTGTTCTTCTCTCCATGCCAATTTTATGACATGCAGGACTTCTCTGCAGGTTTCCTTTCTGTGCAGACACGGGATGTGAACATTCTTTGAAGACTGCTCAGTGCCCACAAGACAGCAGGAGGCATGGGACCCCTATTGCTACCATGGCTGAGATTGTAAATGACACCATGCAACTGGAAGCTCTGCCTCCTTTTAAATGATTACTCTTAATAGATGCAACCTCCGAATGAAACTATAATCCAGCCTAGCTAAAAATAGACTCCCTGTTCACTCACCTTAGATTTCCTCAAATTGTTCCTCCATCTCTTTGAAATGTCACTCCTCCCTTTTGTTTCTCTACTTCCCATCTGCATAGCCTGGCATATTGGGGCAGTGCTACTTGTCATAAATAGAAATAACTAATAGGAGGCAGGCTATTCAACTCACATGTCCCAGGCCCCACATGAAGGGGCATGGTCATACCTCCCACGCATTAGGATGGCTACAAGCAAAAAAAAAAAAAAAAAAACAGAAAATAAGAACTGGTTCCAAGCACGTGGGAACACTGGAACCCTTGTCCACCATTGGTGGGATTATAAAATAGTGCAACTGCTGTGGAAATAAGTTTGGTGGTGGCATGCACTGAATTGTGCCCCACCCAAAATTCATATATTAAAGTCCTAACCCCTAATGTGACTGTACTGTATTTAGATACGAAGCCTCGCAAAGATATTTAGGGTGTTGAATTAGAGTGCCACACTATAGGTCCTTCTCAGCTTATATTCTTATGAGGACAACCAATAGGACTGGTTTCCATATAAGAAGAGTTACAAGAAATGTGGATCCTCCACCCACCACATAACTCCACCCTGACAGATCACCCTCCCCCACACTGCACCTCCATGCAGACATATCACCCTTCATCCACACTGAACTTCCATGCTGATAGATCACCCTTCATCCACACTGCACTTCCACCCAGAATATACTTTCCTGTTCAAAAAGCACCATTCCTTATCTCACCTTTATCTTCCCTCTACTTTTTCTTGTTTCTTTACTATAGTCATAGCTTCTTTGATCTATCGATGTCTTGAGATTATTTTAGCTATCTTATAGTTTGTGGATATTTGTGAGCGATTATTATTGCTGTTAAAATATAACTGTAAATGTTTTCTTAAAATGCCTCTTCTTTAAAATGAAATTAACAACATATTTCATTTGCTCTAGCAGGCACTGAAAGAAGTATTTTTTTTTTCATGATACAGAGTCTCACTCTGTCACTCAGGCTGGAGTGCAATGGTGCAATCTCATCTCACTGCAGCCTCCACCTCCTGGATTCAAGCAATTCTCCTGCCTCAGCCCACCGAGTAGCTGGGACTATAGTCGTGCAGCACCACACCTGGCTAATTTTTGTATTTTCAGCAGAGACAAAGTTTCGGCCAGGCTGGTCTTGAACTCCTGACCTGGGGTGATCCACTTGCCTGGGCCTCCCAAATTGTTGGGATTACAGGAGTGAGCCATTGCGCTTGTCCGAAAGAAGTATTCTTGTCTTCACCTTGAATTATATTGTTTGTGAATGTTTATTTTATCCTCCAAACCTAGATGTTTTTGTTTTGAGTTTTGATTTCATGATTTTTCCTAAGGAAAATTGTATAACTCATTTTTGGATGTTTTGTTTCCAATGGTGTACATGTTAATATGAATGCATTTGTTGTAAATTTATTTAGCAATTTAGATTTTCCATGATTTTAGATTTCAGATGACAACTGATTCATGTCTAAAACTTTATTGCCTAAAAATCACTAACTTAAATGAATTTGTACTAAGCAGGGTAGGGAGAGAGATAATTTAGGATTTTATGTTGTTTAATTTTATCAGCTAGACTAATAATTTCAATGCTGGATACTTAATTGAATAAAAATCATGAAGCTCTGGTCCTTTTGTATTGCAGCTTCTATGAATTCCATAAGCACATTCTAAAAATTTATTATATATTGATGTACTGGACTGTCCCAAAGTCTTTTCACGAAGCAATAGCTCGCTATTAGGTTTTTATATTTAAATGATCATCAATACACAAGATCACTTAATTTGACACTCACTACAAATTAAAGAAAACAAGTATTAAGTATATTGAAAATATACCCAGACAAAATTTAAAAATGTATCATGGACATATTTGCAAAACTTGAGAATTGTGGACACTCATAAAGATTTTAACATTTTAGCATTGAATTGTTCTCCAGTTCTGGGTTTCTTTTGTACCATCTTCTGTTGATCAGAAACTGGATTCCTGACCTATGCAACATCAGAGTCAGTGTGACTATTTAATTTGACACCTTCCTAATTAAAATGAGATCAGGATATATCATTTCATATGACGGATCATTGTCTTTTTAAAAGCCAAGTAGGTCAGACACGGTGGCTCACCCCTGTAATCCCAGCACTTTGGATGGCGGAGGTGGTTGGATCAGCTGAGGTCGGGAGCCAGCCTGACCAACATGGAGAAACCCTGTCTCTTTTAAAAGTACAAAGTTAGCCGGGCTTGGTGGCACATGCCTGTAGTCCCACCTACTCGGGAGGCTGAGGCAGGAGAATCGCTTGAACCTGGGAGGCGGAGGTTGCGGTGAGCTGAGATCTGCCATTGCACTCCAGCCTGGGCAACAAGAGCAAAAGAATAATATTACAGTACACAAGTAAATGTGGCTCCCCCTTTCAATTCCTTTACAATTCTCCTAACCTGGAATATTATTTTCCAAGGGTTATAAATTACAGGTTCTTTAGAGGGCAAAGCGCAGTCCTTTGCTTGGGGTTTCAAGTACAAGAAGGAGATTTCCTGTCTGGAATCACCGGGAAGTCAAAACAAATCTTAATATTTAACTTCCTTATAAAATTATTTTTTTAAAAAAGGAAAATTATAGGTAAGTATTTTGCTGTAGAAACCTAGGACAGGGCCGGGTGTGGTGTCTCATGCCTGTAATCCCAGCACTTTGGGAGGCCGAGGTGGGTGGATCACGAGGTCAGGAGATCGAGACCACCCTGGCCAACATGGTGAAACCTTGTCTCTAGTAACTGGAGAGGCCATGACAAGATTGTATAATTAGTGGTTTCCAAATTTATTGCATTTGGAAACTGTTATTTATCATGAGGAAAACTGTAGTGCATTTTCACATGATGTCAGCTGTAATTGTACTTGAGAGGCTGTATCATGTACAGTGGTTCCCAAAGTGTTGTCCTTGAAACAGCATCACCTAGGAACTTGTTAGAAATGCAGATATTCAGGTCCCACCTCAGACACACTGCACTGGAAATTCTAAGAGTAAGGTCCAGCAGTCTGTGTTTTAACAAACCCTCCAGGTGATTCTAGTGCAGGCCAAAATTGAGGAACCGCTGCTATAGTGGCTAATATGGTGCTATGGTTTGAATATCTCCTCCAAAACTCATGTGGAAACTTAATCTCCAATGTATTAGTATTGAGAGGTGAGGTCTTTAAGAGATGATTAGATCTCAAGGGCTCTGTCCTCATAAATGGATTAAGCCATTCATGGATTAATGGGTTAATGGATTAATGGATTATCATGGGAGCGGAACTGGTATCTTTAGAAGAAGAGAATGGGAAACCTGAGCTAGCACATTTGCACACTTCAGCATGTGATAACCTGCACTGCCTTGGGACCTTGTAAAGTCCCCACCAGGAAGATGCCTCTTACCAGATGTGCCTACTTGACCTTGGACTTTTCAGCCTCCAGAACTATAAGAAACTCGAGCTTTAGCTCAAGCAACAGAAAATTGAGTAAGACACGTTGGTTCTGAAGATGCCTAAATTTAAATCCCAGCTCCACCAACTCACCAACTAGTGACTGAAGCATGCCTGTTTCCTCATCTAAGAAACTTTAATAGTATGGACAATAGAGTTGTGATTAATTCACATCAAGTGCTTAAGATAGCCTGACACATGATAAATATCCAATAAATATAGGCCACTATGAAGCTTTCAGTATCAGAACAATCTTTGCAAGCCTACTGGTTTGAAACTGCTTCTTGCTATCCCTGTATCTTGGGATTGCTCAGAGAATCCTCAGGGTGAGTGTCACAGCAGAGTACACTGAGTTGCCAAGAAAGTGGCAGGACTGTCTAGACTGTCGGGCAAGATTAGCATGCTGTAGAGCAGCCAGGAAAGCACAGCCAGTAGTGGGGCAAAGTTGTTACAGCTGGGCTCTCCGGGAGCAGATGCTGAGGTGGAGTTAGAGGGGCAAGATGTTTATTTAGAGATCAACACCTGTGGAGAGAAGCTGGGGGAGGAAGCAGAAGTGAATGAATAGAGGAAGATGTTGAACTGTGATACAGATCCAGTGAATCTTTGGCCAACTTAGTGGGAAGCTCTGGAGCTATGACTGATCATCAGAATGTGTCCTGGGTAGCCAAATAGTCTCACCGGAAGCCCATGGACCTTGGACCAAGTGGTTTCTGTGACAGAGTCAGATCCTGAAGAAGCTGGTGGCAGTACAGCACATCCCTCCTTCAAGGAAGATCAGGGCAGCCCACTCCCTGACTACCATAGTCAGCAGCAGGAGATTCAAAGTAAAGGGAGAGGCATGCTTGAGAACTACATAGGCAATTCGTTGAACTGTAGATCACACTGAAGCACTTTGCTCTGCTTTTTAGCCACTATAACAAACACAGACCATTATAGTTCTGGGTACTACCCATCAGAGAGTTGATATTCTAAAACCTTATTTGCCTTATTTTACACCTGGGACTCTTGAGACACCTCAGATGTTCCATTGTTAAAGTGGGTTTCTATGGCAGTGGTTCTCAACAATGGGGCATGGACACTTACAGAAGAGCATTTCAGAAGGTGAGGGGCACCTGTGCTGTCTGCAGTGGCCTCTCAGGCGATCCTAATAAGCCTCCCAAAGAACACCACTCCCCAAGGGAATTCCAAGTCTAAAGGAACTTAAAACTATATCATATAAGTTGAGGGAATTCTAATTTTAGCCTGCAAAAGAAAAGCATGTGGATTTCCGATGAAATAGATATGTTAGTGAGACTTCTCAGAATTAAGTAATATATGGATCCCTTATAAAAGAAGAGGAGTCAAGGCTGGTTTTGCCTGAAATGAATTTTACCATAATGTTAGCAAAATACATAAAACATAAAGCTGAGCATGCATTTGAAAAGCAAAAATAAAATATTAAATACAAAAAAGCTGATTAAAATGAATAACATTAATTTAATGTGTTGGCTGATCCTGCTTTGATGGAACTACATAACCCCTGCAGTATGAATACGGTACTGATGCCATCAAGCTGCTGTTTTTAAAGCTGGCATGCCACCATGTGCCATGAGATCACTTAATTTTGCCACCACTTCCTTCAATTCAGTCTACTACTTAAATTATAGGTTGGGATATAGTTAAACCCTTTAATTATATAGCATGAGGCCATGCAATCTGGCATTCATTCAGCTCAAATGCATCACTTCTGAATTAAGTCTGCTCTGTTCTCTTCTTTGCACAAGTATAAGACATTGATTGATTCTTTTTTTTTTGCAAACATCCCATTGTTCTCTCCCAACTCCTGCATGGCAATGAGCAGCAACGCATAGTACCTCACCCTCCAAAGGAGTCCCCATGTGATCTAGAATTGCCATGCAAAACACTCATTCCCTCTGGCCATGTAAATGGGCAAGTGACTCCAGCAGGTGCAATTAGATCCCTTCCCTGGTATTATATACCTGACTATTGAAAGAGCTCTTGTCCAGTCCTAGAAAAATCGGGTCACACGCGTACTTGAAGGATGAACGTCGGGGTTTTACTGAGTGCTGGAGGTGGCTCTCAGTGGAATGGAAGGGGAACTGAACAGGGGATGGAGTGGGAAGATGATCTTCCCCTGGAGTTTGGCCATGCAGCAGCCAATTCTCCAGCTGTTCCCAGATGAACTCCTCCAGACATTCCTTCTTTTCTCTCCTTCTCTGCCATGCTGTTCTGCAGTTTGTCTGTCTCCTTGTCTCTTCATCTGCTTCTGGAGCCTGGAGTGCAGGGTTTATGTGGGTACAGATGGGGGCATGGTGGGACAAAAGGCAACTTTTTGATTGCAAAAACAGGAATGCCTATTCTCACTTAGGGCCAGGGTATCCAGGCTTGAGGGTGGGGCCTTTGCCAGGGAACCACCCTCTTCTACCCAGTATTTCCCTGTCTCCTGTCCATATCACAGTTGTGAGCACAGCAGTGTTGCTCACTGAGTCAGCCCTCAAAGAAGCATCTTACTGGTGAGGAAACTGGTAAGGTGACAGTACCCAGGGAAGGGGATAGAGGGCAAATTGTGTTTCATTTTTGGAGCCTATCAAGGAAGAAAGTCTCAAGCACCGGGGCCAGGGCTTAAATGATGGGAAGGGTGGCAGAGAGAACTGTAAACCAGGGGACACAGTGGGAAGCTGCCTAGAGATGCCAAACAGGGCGCAAATGGGACAGCCAGAGCCAATGAGAGGGTGCAGAGCTGATTCCCGGGTCAGAGCTGCATGTGTGGAAACAGCCAAGCCCGCGTAGGTTGGGGCCAGGTGCAAATCAATTTGTGAGGGCTATTTCCCACATATTATTTCTGGAAGCATGTTTTGGGGCAGTACTGCTGCGAAGGAGAAAGGGCTCAGGTCAGGGTGATGCCACTTACTCCTGGATAATAAATTTGCATCTCAGAGAGTTTCATGTACTTTGGGGGATGTGTAAACTACTTACTTGTTATGGGAATTATGTCTGTAGAAGATGGAAAAAACTTTATGTAAGCCTTAATGAGTTTGGTTATATAGGAGTTTGATTTCTATCTCATAAATAATAAACAATTTCCTCAGTATGCTAATTCCAAAGTCTCTTTCAATTACTCATGTTAATCTTGCAAAGAAAATAATCAAGAAAAATATGGAAAATGCCATCTCCCTGTTGGAATGAAACATCTCCTAGATGAGACAACATCTGTGCTCCAAGGTTTGGAAGCTTATTAGCTATATCTCACTCATTGGTTCTTCTACGTAGACAATCTTTCCTTCAAAATATAATCAATGTTAAAATGAAACCTGGATTTAATTAAACAACACATGTCTGTTCTAATAAGAGTTGTTGAATTTGAAGTGAAATAACAGGACCAAGATAGAAACTAAGGGGGAAAAAACTGAAAAATTGTTTCCATCTCCAATAGTTAGTCACATAAGTTTTTTTTTTTTTTTTAAATGGAGTTTTGCTCTTGTTGCCCAGGTTGGAGTGCAGTGGTGTGATCTCAGTTCACTGCAACCTCTGCCTCCCAGGTGCAAGTGATTGTTCTGTCTCCGCCTCCTGAGCAGCTGGTATTACAGGTGTCCACCACTGTGCCTGGCTAATTTTTTGTATTTTTAGTAGAGACAGAGTTTCATCATGTTGGCCAGCCTGGTCAGTCACATATCTTTATTGATATTTTTTATTGTGATATCTTTTAAAAGAAAAACTATTAATGTTTCTAGGGAGTAGGTTAACTTTTTCATGTCATGTGGAAGGCGATTTAGACAGATGAATAGGAAATCACTAGGTCCTATGTAACTTTGTCTCTCAAATATTTTACTAGATCTTCTTTACTTGGTCCCTGATGCTCCCGCCTGAGATAAAATCTAACTCCCATGCATTGCTCTCGTGATCTCACTCCCAATCTAGGCCCCAGCCATTGGATTTACTGTGCCCACCCTGGGCTGTGGGCATACTGAATCCTTGCAGTTCCTCAAACAGTATTTGCTCTCATATACTGTACATCTTTGAATACACTGTTTCCCCCCACTGAAATTTTCACCTACCTTCCCCTCCCTGTCTATGTCATAAGCACAGTTAGGAAGACGCTAATTTTAGAGCTGAATGGTCTCTGTTCAAATCTTTGCTTTGCTACTTCCTAGGTATATAAGGGTAGGCAAGTTCATCTCTTTTTGTTTTTTCTTTTTTTTTTTTTTTTTTTGAGATAGATTCTTGCTCTGTCACCCAGGCTGGAGTATAGTGGTGAGATCCCAGCTCACTGCAACCTCCACCTCCCGGGTTCAAGTGATTCTCCTGCCTCAGCCTCCCAAGTAGCTGAGACTACAGGCACCCACCACCATGCCTGGCTCATTTTTATATTTTTAGTAAAGACAGGGTTTCGTTATGTTGGCCAAGCTGGTCTTGAACTCCCGACCTCAGGTGATCCGCCCACCTAGGCCTCCCAAAGTGCTGGGATTACAGGCATGAGCCACCGCGTCCAGCCACAAGTTCATCTCCGTAAGCCTCATTTTCTTATCTGGAAACGAGGACAATAAGAGTATTTAATTTAATGAAGTTGCTGTGAGAGTTACATGAGACAATGAATGTGATTGGCATTATATATAATATGTTCTAAATACTCAGTACTGTTTTAGTCATTACTATGGTTATAAGTATTATTACCATTTACTCATAACAATTCTACTTCTCATCTCCATGTGGCAATCCTGTTTGCTGGGGATGCAAGGTTACATTTCAGGGGGAAGATCAGTGCCACTGCCTAGTCCCTGTGGGTAGCTCAGGAAATCCTAGAGATGTGGAGATAATTTTGTTGATGAGATGGCAGCTGATGACATACTTTTCTGTCTTTCACTGCATTTCTCTACGAGACCAAGCCAGAACTTTGGTTCCCATGCTCTCTGGGAACACCAAAGAAGCAATGAATGCATGGCACTGAGTGGAATGTGTCTGGACTGAGAGTAAGGAACTTGGGTCTCTAGCTTTAATGCTGCCATTAATCAGTTATCCTTGGACAAATGACATCACCTCCCTGGGTCCAGATCTCCATTTATTTAAAAAACAAAACAAAACAAAAGAGGACTGTATTCTGCCATCTCTAAGTATCTTTCCAACTCTGGGATTCTGGGATTCTCACTCTGTATTTGCTGTTAGCAGGCTCATGAGGCATCATGTGTGTGCCAAGTCAGAATCCTGCTCCATCGGGTATATGGAGAGGCCAGGCAGTGCCACAGTACCCAATATCATAATGACAAATAGGACTGGCCTAGAAATTCTGAGGCATATGGTTTCCCTGCCGTGTTTCTGAATCTTATTGCTATATTTTCTTTTGTTTTGTTTTTAATATTACTTATGATGTAAGATAGAAAGAGAATCTTTTTAAATGCACACAGTTAAATAAATAAGATCTTTTAACATTATGCTAATGGGAGATCAATAGCATATTATCTCCTCATAGAAGTTGGCAAAGTCTAACAAAGAAGGAGTATACAAGAGAGTGTCAATATCTTTGTTATTCAATTCAGTCTCTTTTACTTTTTATCCACTCAGCAGTGCATTCTCAGAAGGGGCAATACAAATGTTTTATTTTCCCATTTAAGATGCAATGGGCCAAACAAATAACAACAAACAGTCTATGCAAACATTCCCAACAAGCCATTAAAAACATTTCTTGAAGCTTTAGGTATACAGAAGGTTTAGGAAACATAAATTTGCTGTCTGAGATCCCTGATGGACGTCTTGGTTCTAACACAGATGAGCGAGAAGTCAAAAATAGAAACCACTTTGAAGAAACTCTGGGGCCCTAAGTGCAAGTCCCCTTGTAAGATGACTTTATTAACACTAAAAATCCTCCAAGTTTCCTCCCCTACAGTCATGACAGATGCCTTTGAAAGTCTCCCCACAGTGGGAAGACTTCTGAAAATTTCTTCCTGCACTTTGCAGAGTTTACAAAAACTACGCGAGTAGTCTCCACTGCATTTGTCAAGCAAGAAGTAATTGAAAACAGCAGGTAGTGGTGCCTTAGTCACTGAAAGAAGTCTGTTTGCCAATTGACGTATGGGGTGCTGAGGTTGGGAGCTCCCATTAGAGCTCCTGGGTGGTATTTAGGTCCAGTAAATCTCCTGCATATCTGGGTAACTGGATTCCTAAATCTTAAGACTATTTTTATCCACTAAGAAGAGAATTGAAGTAGAATGGAATCTACTAAGAAAACTTAATTTGTTTCTAAATATTTGTTGAATGAAACATTGTAAGTATGATTTTGAAATGTCTTATGTAGCCATTATCCATTGGGAAAAAAAATCTTCTTTCTATCGTAGCTTGTGAGATTAAAAACAAAACAAAATATAGCAATAAGATACAGAAACACGGCAGGGAAACCATATGTCTCAGAATTTCCAGGCCAGTCCTATTTCCAATTACGATATTATGCTGTGGTCCCCAAATTCTTATAATATTTAAGAAATTCTAATGGCATCTAGACCGCATAATTTAGACTGCCTCTTATATACATATATGATATACAAAATCCTTGTTCAACCTGATCTGCAATTCAGAAAAATATAGTCACCACAATGGGAGACCCATAAAGTATCTTAACACTATAGTCAGTGTCAGATAGTCTCCTAAAGGTGTTGGACAGAAGAATTGAACCTTGGCCTGGATGGATCTATTTAAAGATAGATGAGAGGCAAGAGGTGACTAAAGAAATTAAAACTTGATTCTTGGTAGGAAAGTTGAAAGTCTTTGTGATACTTAATCTACAGTAGAAAATATTAAGATATGTAATAATTTCCACAAGAAATATTATTGACAATGACACCTTTACTATATATTATTTACTTGATGTTTGGTGAGTTGGCATACCACACCCAAATAGATTTGTGCAAATTAATACACATACTCTTGAGCTACGTGCTCTGTGTGTCCAACTCTATGTAACTGCTCCCATAGTGAATGGAGAGAAGAGCACAAGCAAAGGCAAGGAAGCTGGACACATTCTATGCCTTCTGAGAGCCTCCAGAGTGCTGGATGACATCACCAGGGCATGGCGGGGATACAGAGCATACAGTAGGAGCTGAGTCTGGAAGGGCTGGCAAAGTTCAGATAATGTAGAGACCTGTGCCCTTTGTGACCATCTGTATACCATGAGGTGGGAGCTGAGGGATAGGTTCTCTGACTCTGGAACAGATATAGATGTACTGGCTTACAGATGCTGCTTTCTGCAGCTTTACAGATACATTATATTGGTGGTGGGTCTCCATTCACAGCTAAGTGTAGAAAAAGGAATTATGAAATTGACCACCACGGAAGAAATTAGGGTATATGTTAGGAAGACATTCTTGGCTAGAGCAATGGCAAAATGCAATTTTAAATAAGAGGGTGATTTTTTTATAGAGTACAATTGTCCATCAAGCAGCAGGATGGAGAAAACAATTTTGGGGATGACTTTCTCACCCTGTGCTGTCATGCTATTTTGAAGCAGAATAATTACAATGGGAACAAAGTTCGCTTAACAAACAGTTATGGCAACATTGCCTCTTTTTCTGTGGCTTCTTTTGTAGAGAAAATTCAGCCAGATTCAAACCCAAGAGGAAAGGATTCTGGAAGATATATGGATCCAAGCACTGATGGAGTTGAAGAACTGATAACATATTATGGGCTTGTAGACTAGAGGGTTTTGTTTGTTTTGAAATGGAGTCTCCCTCTCTTGCCCAGGCTGGAGTGCAGTGGTGCCATCTTGGCTCACTGCAACCTCCGTCTCCCGGGTTCAAGTGATTCTCCTGCCTCAGCCACCTGAGTAGCTGGGATTACAGGCGCGTGCGACCACACCCATCTAATTTTTGTATTTTCAGTAGAGATGGGGTTTCGCCATGTTGGCCCAGCTGATCTTGAACTCCTGGCCTCAGGAGATCTTCCCCCCTCTGCCTCCCAAAGTGCTGGGATTACAGGCATGAGCCACCGCATCCGGCCTAGAGTTATTTAAGGAACACACAGATGCTCCTATGAACCTAGTCCAATAGGAAGATCGTGTCTTTTTCTGGCTATGGACCAATGTTGTCAATATGGTGCTAGAAATGCATATGGGAGCACATATCAGTCAACTCCTCATGTTAAACAATGCTTTAGGCCAAGGTCGCTAACCTTCCCAAATGGGGTACACATTTTCCTAAAAATTGAATATTCGACCATGTAACTATAATTTCTGAATTTTTTCTTAAAACTAGCTTTCTTCCTTCAGAGTTTAGAATAGGTCTCTCCAACGTCTCGTTTGTCCCAAAGCCTGTTGCATAATTCTGATGACTTATGACTTTTAGCAGTCTTCCAAGACTTAAGACTCAGAGGTGGGCCTGGGGATGGTGGTGCAGAGTTTTTACTTCTTGTGGGCCAGCAGCGAGTGCTCCTAGCAGATCTACCTTGACAAACAGATGCCAAAACCTTGCCCTTCTTGCCCCTCGGGCTGCGTCTAATCACTCCGTGCCATCTGGACATTGCTATGGAGGGAATGCTCTTGGAAAGAGTTATTGCTGTCTGGTTATGCATTGGCACTTTACAACAGTATAGCTGAGCAAAGAACAAGCCATCTCAAAAAACGCGTTTTATTTCACTAAACCTCCTTAAAATATGCGTATGAAAACTTTTTAAAGGCTTTTTGGAAGGAAGGATAGATTCGAACTTCATTACATGTGTCAGGAAAAAGCAAAAGTGATGCCTATATTGAAGAAAATGAGCTATGATCATTGTTTCTGCCATTTAGGACCTGTGTTACTGATAGAAGAAATGAAAACCCTCTGGACCCAATAAGATGTTGGGTCCTTCCTTTCTATTCTCTTGATCTTCCGCCCAGATCCTCTGACATCTTGCCCAAGTTGACAAATACAAATTGGACTGGCCTTCCAGAACCCTGAAAGTGGCTACGTCTTCCTGAACTCTCTCAGTTAGAAGTCACTACTCCTCTTGAACTCCAGGATCTCTCTGTCTGAACTTTTTATCCTGCTTTAGAATTGGCATTTGTATCTCCTCTTGTAGATAATTTGCTCCTTGACGCTGTGGTCTGGACTGTGTTTGATTCATTTTTGTACTATCTTAGTTACCAAGTACTCAGTGAAATACTGGTGAAACAATTCCCAGGACTGTGACATTCTATTTGTGGGTGTCCTTTAAGTAAACTGTTGGAGAAAAACAAAAAGGAAAATAAATGATCTCACATAAACAGCTTCCTCACCTGCCAAGAAGCCGTTTTGTTTTCTCTTGTTAGAATAATTTATCTAAGTTTAAGAGCAAGGATATTTTTTTTCTTGGGCAAATTATGCACATGGCTGAGGTAGCAATAGCTCAGATAGATGCTGGCTTCCTGCTGAGGGCCAGAGGGAAAAACACGGAGAGCAAACCTGGAGGAATCACCCAGCTGGGTGCCCAGACACAGCCACCTGCCTCCTGCCGCATGTCGAGGTGACATGTCACCTCACTGAAGAGGGCTGATTTGGGTCACATCATATTGTAGGCCCCAGATTTACAAACTCTAACCAGAAGAGCGTGACATTTTAAAATATCAGTAGCACATCACATAAATGATTAAGCCTCCCAAACATGGAGTGTTTTTCTCCTCATCTATTTGAACACGTTTTCTATCTTCAGACCACTTCCGATGAGGCAGTAAATGGAAAACTTGTCACAGGCAAGAAAACAGAACAAAACTTTACAAAGAGAAAGGGAGAGGGGGAAAAAGATAATTTAAAAAGGAACTTTAAAAGGATGGCTGGAGCTGATACCTGCTTCCACCATAGATTCACTCCTCTGACCCCATCAGTCCTCACTTCTTGTTTGTTTTCCAAAGCTGTGCTTCATGAGAACAAGATTCCTTTTTTATTTATTATTATTTTTTTTTTCAGAGATGGGATCTTGCTATGTTGCCCAGGCTGGTCTCAAACTCCTGGTCTTAGTCTCCTCCTGTCTTAGTCTCCCAAAGTACTGGGATTACAGGCATGAACCATTGTGCCCCACCGAGATTCGTTTTTATTGTAACATAATTCATGGTGTGAATTTGACTATTCCTGTGTTCAGAATATAGTTTCCCCATCTAGGAAGTGGGATAGTAAAAAAAATCCTTTTATCAGTGTCACAGACATAACTAGCTCAGTGCAAAAGGGATGTTAACTCTTCCAGGCCTCAGGGTGCCAACAAGTGAAAGGGTATTTGAGGGCATCCTGACAGCCTGATAGTTTTCCAAAATAGGAACTGCACCCTCCGGAAAACCCTTCTCACTCCATTTTAGTTGAGAGAAACATTTTTATGGAAAGATCAATTTCAGCTTGAGATCCAGAAGAGTGCTCCCCATGGCTACAGAAGGCAGCCCTCTGGTATTCATAGGGCCCTTAAGTTCATGTGCTACTTGGGTAACAAATGATGCACGATGGCTGAGGTCACAATGTCCTGTTTCCATTAGTTAATTTACTAGAGGTTCACAGTAAAGTCATTAGTTAATTGGTGCTCATTAAGTGACCTAAAAGAGTAGGTGCTGCTTCTACAAAGGTCAACTAAACTCTCAGAGTGCAAATTGCACACAGGATAAAATTGGAGGCAAACTGCTATCCCCAGTCTTGGAGAAATGGGAAATGCTGTGGACTTGATATTTTCTGCCTCAGCAGGCTTTACGTAAGACAGGTGTTCCCAGCACTCAGGAATTCACTAGTGATGTTGTTTAAGCTATTTGAAAGCAAAATGTTTCTTCTCCCAGTCGGCCTATTGGATGGTGCTCAGGCTGGGTGGTGCTAAGGCAGATTGAACACTCATGCGCAATATGTTATTGCTGCAACAATTACGACAACCCATTCATCTGTAAAAGTGCTTTCTGTTGTTATTAGGTCATTTACCTTAACTGTATCAAGGTGTTCCCAGTTAGGTAACTGTACTAACAGGACCGAATATTCCACTATGGAAGAAAATGCTCACAGTTCATGCCTTGTTGGCACCTAAGAAAAGCTCCAATCCTAATAATCTAGTCCCAGTGCTTAGAACTACTCGAGGTGCTATAAAGAGGGTGGAGGGAAGGCTGTAAAACCCACAATCAATAAAACAGAAATTGAACAAGAAACTACAAATACAGATCTTGCCAGCATACGCCCCAAAGTTTAATTGCTTTGTTTGAAGAATTAAAAAGCAAAAAGAAACCTAAAAATGAAACCAGATGAAACCACCAAATAGGGACCTCAAACACAATCTTATTCCATTCCAGTTCCAAATTGGCAACTGTCCCCAGATTCCTTTTTTGAAACTTTAACCAAGAAAACCAAGCTTTTAACAAAGGTGCGTTTCACCTAGTTTTGTTTGACATTGTTGCAAAAACAAACAATAACAGTGTTTGGCAAATTGGCAACATAACACAGCCAGAGATGCGGGGAGAAACATAGCCAGATATGAGAGGAGTAACATAGTCAGATATAAGGAAAGTAACATAGCCAGAGATGGAAAGTAACATAGCAAGATATGGAGAGAGTAACATAGCTACCTATAGGGGAGTAACGACAAGATATGAGGGGAGTGACATAGCGATAGGGAGAGTAAAATACCCACATATGAAGGAGTAACATAGCCATATAAGAGTAGGAAAACATAGCCAGATATGGAAAGAGTAACATAGCCACTTATGGGGGAAGTAACATAGCCAGAGAGGGAGAGAATAACATAGCTACATGTGGGGGAGGAACATAGCCAGAATGGAGAATAACATAGTCAGATATAGGGAGAGTAACATAATCACATATGGGGGAATAACATAGCCTGATACAGGTAAAGTAATATAGCTAGAGATGGAGAGTAACATAGACAGCTATGAGGGCAGTAACTTGGCCAAGCATACAGGGATTAACATAGCCAGAGATTGGGAGTAACATAGCCACATATGGGGGAGTTACATAGCTAGATATGAGGCAAGTAATGTAGCTAGAGATGGGAATAACATAGCCAGATATAGGTAGGGACACATAGCCAGATATGGGGGGAGTAACATAGCCAGATATGGTTACATATGGGTGAATAACATAGCCACATATAGTGGAGGAACATAGCCAGAGATGGGAAGTAACATAGTCAGATATGGGGAGAGTAACATAATCAAATACGGGAAGTAACATAGCCAGG
Source organism: Cheracebus regulus (assembly GCA_963574635.1). Lineage (NCBI taxonomy): Eukaryota > Metazoa > Chordata > Mammalia > Primates > Pitheciidae > Cheracebus > Cheracebus regulus. The sequence continues at coordinate 2,869 of CAUYQU010012507.1, read as the reverse complement.
TATAGGGAAAGTAATATAGAAAACTATAGAGGGAGTCAATAAGAATTTCAATGACAACATAATTCTAATTTCTATATAAGTAATCTATTTTTCCTCTAGGAGTTCTTAGAAATCTCTGTATATGCTATAGCTCTAAGACTTCATGAAGATACATTGTAGCCTAGATGCAGTGGCTCATGCCTGTAATTCCAGTAGTTAGGGAGGCCATGATGGGAGGAGTGTGTGAGCCTAGGAGTATGAGACCAGCATGGATAACATAGTGAGACCGTCTCTATGAAAAATACAAAAATTACCCATGCGTATTGGCATGCACCTGTGTTCCCAGCTACTTGGGAGGACAAGGTGGGAGAATGCTGTAAGCCATGATCGCATCACCATACTGAACGACAAAATGAGAACGTCACACACATACAAAAAGATACATTCTAGATGCATCTTATCAAGTTGTATTTCTCTTACAATATACTTGGGTGGCTCTTTTTATGTAAAAAAAAATCTGTGTTTCTCTTCAGCTATGATAAATTTTAATTTATTTTTCTTTATAATTTTCGCTATTTCTGGAAAACTTATTAGATATATTGGAACTCTTGAAATGAGCTTTCATGTCTTTTAATTCTCTCCCCATCTTTTAATCTTTTTGCTCGATGTTTTGGAACATTCCTTTGGTTTTATCTTATAGGTCGCAAGTCACTGGGCCAAATCCAGTCCATCATCTGTTTTTGTAAATAAAGGTGAAATATTTTTGTAAATAAACCCTTTCTTGTTTGTATATTGTCAGTGACTACTTGCTCACTACCCTGGCAGAGTTGAGTAGTTGCGACAGAGACAACATAGCCAGGAAAACCAAAAATATTTAAAATCTGGCCTTTCACAGAAAAAAAAAAGTTCTGATCTATGTTTTAGATCACAAATTTGTCTTTATTGTGCCTGTTCTTCTATCCATTCCTTCCAGTAAGTGCTCTGTGTTTGTAATTCCACAATCCTAAGAACTCCTACTTGTCCTCTGTTTCCCATAGAAGCCTATTCTCGTTTTTGGAGGCACCGTCATCTTGAATCCTCTAGAGGATATTAAATAGAAAGCTTGCAGTTCATTTCTCTATTGTGGATTTTCTGTTTCCTCTAGGGTCAATGTTCCATCTCTTCTTCTTACTTCCTTTTTAATTTAATGGCTTCCTTCCTTAAGCATGTCCATTTATGCCTAAGGATGAAGAACTGGATGAATTAATGCCACATAGGTGGCCACTGTGGGTTTCCTCTTCAGTTGAGGAGGGAGTCAGTGGCAGCGGAGCCCTGCGTTCTGCAGGCAAGTCTTTACCCTGATCATTGCCAGAAAGCCTCCTTCTGCTCTCTGTAATTGTTGATACTGAGCTTGGAGTTTCTCTACAACTGCTCTTGTCTTCCTAGTAAGCTTTTTTTCTGTGCACATGTTGGACTGTGGTTTCTCAATTTTTATCAATTTAATCTCATCTGCTATCTTCCAAAAATTCATTTTAATTTCAGGACTTCTCAATGTCACCTCTATTCTTTCTGTGCTGTCATGAATGTATTCTTTTTTTTTTTTTTTTTGATAGAGTCTCAATCTGTCACCCAGGCTGCAGTGCCATGACATGATCTCGGCTCACTGTAACCTCCGCCTCCCAGGTTCAAGCGATTCTCCTGCCTCAGCCTCCTGAGTAGCTGGGATTACAGGTGTGCACCACCACGCCTGGCTAATTTTTGTATTTTTAGTAGAGACAGGATTTCACCATGTTGGTTAGGCTGGTTTCAAACTACAGACCTCGTGATCTGCCCACCTCAGCCTCCCAAAGTGCTGGGATTACAGGCATGAGCCACAGCGCCCGGCCGAATGTAGTCTTAAAAAACATCCTTTTCGGGAGGGATACAAGATGGCTGATTAGCAACAGCTCAGGAATGTAGCTCCCAGTGAAAGCGCAGAGAGCGAGTGGATGCCGCAATTGCAAATGAATTTTTGATGCCCACAGACTGGGAGATTCCCGGCGAAGGAGCCACACGGGTCGCCAGCATGACTCTTTTGGCCGGCGTGGCTGTTTTGCTGGTGCCCCGGTGCCCCGGCGCTTCTCGGTGCGGAGTATATGGGACTGGCTGCCCTTTTAGTCAGGCTCAGCTGATCCTATCCCCATAAGGAGAGCAGCAATTGGAAGCGCTGAGGACTGAGTTTCACAGCAAGCGCAGCTGAACCCGGGAAGGCCCAGCTCTGTGGGGAAGGGGGGCCCCCCGAAGGAAAACTAAGAAACAGAAAAAACTTTATCACCAACAAGCTGGACGTCCACTCAGAGACCCAATCTGAAAGTCGGCAATTACAAAGACAACAGGTGGATAAATCCACAAAAAGGGGAAGAAACCAGTGCAAAAAGGCTGAGAACACCCGAAATCAGAATGCCTCTCCTCCTACACAGGATCGCAGCTCCTCATCAGCAAGAGAACAAGGCTTGACGGAGGATGAGTGTGCTGAATTCACAGAATCAGGCTTCGGAACATGCATAATAAGAAACTTCTGTGAGCTAAAAGAACACGTTCTAACCCAATGCAAAGAAACTAAGAACCTTGAAAGAAGATTTAATGAAATGTTAACGAGAATGGACAAGTTAGAGAAGAATATAAGTGAATTGATGGAACTGAAAAACACAACACGAGAACTTCGCGAAGTATGCACAAATTTCAACAGCCGAATTGACCAAGCAGAAGAAAGGATATCAGAGGTTGAAGATCAACTCAATGAAATAAAACAAGAAGGCAAGATGACAGAAAAAAGGGTAAAAAGGAGTGAACAAAGTCTCCAAGAAATATGGGACTATGTGAAAAGACCTAATCTACGTTTGATAGGTGTACCTGAATGTGACGAAGAGAA
>CAUYQU010012506.1:0-12609 GCA_963574635.1 Cheracebus regulus | reverse complement strand
GTGTGGCTCCTTCGCCGGGAATCTCCCAGTCTGTGGGCATCAAAAATTCGTCTGCAATTGCAGCATCCACTCGCTCTCTGCGTTTTCACTGGGAGCCACAATCCTGAGCTGCTGCTATGTGGCCATCTTGGATCTCTCTGCCGACAATGCTTCTTATATAATTTTAACATACTGAAGAAGACTAAGATGTCTCTTTTGGATTTCCAGGGATGATAATATTCAGAAAGTTAGTTTAATGGCAAAAAGACTGCATTTGAAATTTTAAATTTGACTTTGAAAATTTTGCTATAAAGCAAGGATTTAAAACACTTGGTCAGATTAATATCACAGGTCACTGTAAAATAAGTCACTCATTTAGCCAAAGTGATGATTCAAAGATTTCAAAAAGCAAAATCTTTTCTTTCTGATAGGAAGCAGACTCAGTTTTCCAAACACTCAAAAGAACTAACAAAGGCAGCATAAGGAAATCACTCCCCTCTTCTCCACCAGCTTGGCTATGCCTGCTTTCAAGGCTCCAGCTTGGCTATGACTGCTTTCAGGGCAGCCTCAGGTGGGCTGGAGGCCCTCGTCATAGCTCCTGAAAAAGCCTACCAAACAAAAGATCCCAGGAACAGACGGAATCACAGATGAATTCTACTAGATGTACATAGAAGAGCTGGTACCATTCCTCCTGAAACTATCCAAAAAAAAAAAAAAAAAAAAAAAGAGCAAGGAGCTCCTCCATAACTCACTGTATGAGGCAAGCATCATCTTGATACTAAAACCTGGAAGAAACACACATAAAAAAATTTTCAGACAAAAAACCTGAATGAACATTGATGCAAAAATCCTCAACAAAATACTAGCATACTGAATGCAGCAGCAAATCGAAAAGCTTATCCATCACGATCAAGTAGGTCTTATCCCTGGGATGTGAGATTAGATCAACATACACAAATCAATAAATGGGATTCATTACATAAATAGAACTAAAGACAAAAAAAAAAACAAAACAAAAACACATGATTATAGTTGCAGAAAAGGCTTTCAATAAAATTCAACACCCTTCATCTTGGAAACTCTCAGTAAACTAGGTATTAAAGTATCATACCTCAAAATAATAAGAGCCATCTATGACAAACCCACAGCCAACATTGTACTGAATTGGCAAAAGCTGGAAGCATTCCTCTTGAAAACCAGAACAAGATAAGGTTGCTCTCTCTCATCACTCCTATTTAACATGTTATTGAGTCCTGGCCAAAGGAATCAGACAAGAGATAAAAATAAAAAGTATCCAAATAGGAAGAGAGGAAGTCAAATTATCCTTGTTTGTAAACGATATGATCCTGTATGTAGAAAACCCTGTAGTCTTGGTCCAATAGCTCCTTAAACTGATAAACAACTTCAGTGTATTCTTAGCATACAAAATCAATGTACAAAAATTAGTAGCATTCACACCAACAACAGTCAAGCCGAGAGTCAAATCAGGAATGCAATCCAATTAACAATAGTCACAAAAATAATAAAATTCATAGGAATACAGCTAACCAGAGAGGTGAACAATGTCTACAAGGAGAACTACAAACCAATGCTCAAAGAAATCAGAAATGACACAAACAAATGAAAAAACATTCCATGCTTATGGATAAGAGGAATCAATATCATTAAAATGACCATACTGCCCAAAGCAACTTATAGATTCAACACTATTCCTATTCAACTGCCAATGACATTCTTTACAGAACTACAAAAACTATTTAAAATTCACATAGAACCAAAAAGGAGCCCAAATAGCCAAACCAATCCTAAGCAAAAAAAGCTAAGCTAGAGGCAACATGCTACCTAACTTCAAACTATGCTACAGAGCTACAGTAGCCAAAACAGCATGGTACTACTATACAAACAGACACATAGACCAGTGGAACAGAATATGGAGCCCAATAATAAGGCCACACACTTACCACTATCTGATCTTTAACAAATCTGACAAAAACAAGCAATAGACAAAGGATTCCCTGGTCAATAAATGGTGCTGGGAATATTGGCTGGCCGTATAGAGAAGTTTGAAACTGAACTTCTTTCTTATACCATATGCAAACATTAAATTAAGGTGGATTAAAGACTTAAAGGTAAAACCCCAAGCTACAAAAATCCTAGAAGATAAGCTAGGCGATACCCTTGTGGACAAAGAAACAGGCTAAGATTTCATGATGAAGATGCCAAAAGTAGTTGAAACAAAAACAAAAATTGACAAATGGGTTGTATTAAACCAAAGAGCTTACGCACAACTATCAACAGAGTAAACAGCCTCCAGAAAGGAAGAAAATTTTTGCAAACTATTCATCCAACAAAGATCTACAGCATCTATAAAGAACTTAAACAAATTTACAAGAAAAAATACAACTCCGTATAAAAGTGGGTAAAGGACATGAACAGACACATTTCAAAAGAAGACATACATGTGGCCAACAAACATGAAAAAAGCTCAGCAGCACTGACCATTAGAGAAATGAAAATCAAAACCACCATGAGATACCGTCTCACATCTGTCAGAATGGCTATTAATAAAAAGTAAAAACAACAGGTGGCTGCTGAGGTTGTGGAGAAAAGGGAACACTTACACACTGTTGGTGGGAGTGTAAATTAGTTCATCCACTATGGAAAACAATGTGGCAATTCCTTAAAGACCAAAAACCAGAAATACCATTACCATTTGACCCAGCAATCCATTACTGGATATATAGCCAAAGGAATATAAATCATTCTATCATAAAGACACATGCATGTGTATGTTCATTGTTCCACTCTTCAAAATAGCAGACATGGAATCAACCTAAATGGCCATCAATGGTAGACTGGATTTTTAAAAAATATGGTACATACACAACATGGAATACTATGAAGCCATAAAAAATAAGATCGTATGCTTTGCAGGAACATGGATGGAGCTGGGGGCCATTATCCTTAGCAAAGTGATGCAGGAACAGAAAACCAAATACTGAATGTTCTCACTTATGAGTGGGAGCTACATGATGAGACCACATGGACATGAAGAAGGGAATAATACACACTGGGGCCTATCAGAGGGTGAGTGTGAAAGAAGGGAGAGGATCAGGAAAATAGCTGTTAACTAATGGGTACTATTGCGGAGACCCACTCCCAATAGATCAACGTGGATTCAAGATCTCTCAAAGTGATCGAGGGGTCAGTGGAAAAAAAAGAGAGACAAGGAAAAAGTTTTCCTTAAAGCTGGGCCCAGGGGAGACACCACATAATGCTGCTCTGTGGATGTCTGATATTCCCCTGAAAACCTTAGTTTTTTATTATGCTCTTTCAATAGGGGAGGGTGAGCAAGGTTGCACAAAGTTTCAGTGATAATTATACAAAAAGAATACCTTTGCAAAAACTGGTACACAAAAATCACAACATGGTATTATAAAAGCAGAACCATGTAAAGATAACTTTTCTGTGTGTCAGCAAAGAAATCATATACCTTAGCAAGAATAGAGGTTAAACATAAACATATAACTATCAGCAAGAATCGCATTGGGCTCACAGCTGCAGGGGGAACAGGCTTTGACACAGGACAACCGGCCTGACCACAAAGCTGCAAGAGGAGGGGCCTCCAGGCAGGCCTGGAGGAGCAGTGGGAGAAGAAGGAGTTTTACATCTTTATCTCAACCACAGAGACAGACGCCCCTCGTGCATCCGTTTATAGGCTCTCCATAAGGATCGCATTCCCTTTCCAGGGCCCTGATCAATATGCGTTTCCTGGAAAAGGAATCTGGGTAATAAGCCTCTCCATTACACGTCCATTTATAGGCTCTCTGCAACGAGAAGCCCATTACGTGCTGTCATCTCTCTCTGGCAGTCAAGCTATGTGGTTAGTCCCTTTCACAGAGTTGCTGTTTTTATCAGAACAGTTCAGCAGAGCCACAGTTACAAGTTGTAGCTCAGCAGAGCCAAAGTTACAAGTCACATCTCAGCATTTCACATTATTCTTTATTTTGTCAAATATAATTGATACAGTAAGTAACAAGCATCACAAAGCAAATAACTCATTTTGGGGAAAACAAATTCTAAGAGAACTTACAGGTTAAAAATCAACAATTTCTTCTTGTAATTTCAGGTAGCTCAGGTTTTGCCATTTCTTTCAGAAGCTTGGGGTTCAGTCACCACAGTGTTCCCAGCAGGGTACCAGGCTTAATACCTGGGTGATGAAATAATCTATGAAACAAATCTCTATGACATAAGTTCACCTCTATAACAAACCTGCACATGTAACCCTGAACTTAAAATAATTTAAAAGATAATAATAATTCATCAAATATTTACCAAGTGCTGAATCTGATAATTAGAAAATAATCAACAACACAGTTTTTATTAATGATATTAATTGAATACATAGCTCTTATTAAATTAAGCCAACACATTGTAATCTGTTTATTTGTATTTATTAGCTCTTTTCTCTTTTTATTCTTCTGCTTCTACCATATTCTTTTTCCTATTATCTTTATAAGAATTATTTTTTATAAACAAAAGGTAGTGCATAATGAAATATTTATTAACAAATTCTTTTCAAATAAAGTTATAGCTCACAAATGTAGCTAGGTATTATGAGAAATACAATAGAAGGTAAAGAATTCATTATCCATAAGGAGCTTATAATCATATTTGGGAGAAAAAATAACAAAGCAGAAAGAATATGCTGTATAAGAACTGTCAAATTAAAGAACACAGCAATTAAGGCAAATAAAAATTCAGCGACAGGGGCAGGTTACTGGTGTTTAGAGATCTACCCTGAACCAGGAAAAACCTGAGGAAATGGCTTACTGCCAAATTATATTAAGCCTATTTAAGGATTTCCTTTAGAAGAGAATGTCATTATGGACATTTGTGTTCTAAGATCAATAATGAATATTCAAAACACAATTCAAAACAATCAACATATAACACAAAGTTAACAAAAACCTACCCTTTAGCCCCATGTTACTATTGTACTACAGATTTGAAATCCTTCTATTATGAAGCTAGCCACAGTCCAGGTAAGAACAATAGAAACCAAAGCAGTTGTTTTTTAAAAGAAAACTCTCTGTATGGTATGTTAGTTAAACCAGTGTTGAAAAATCAAGGGAAGTAGAGAATGCTGAGTTAGATAATTGATCAATAATATTAATGGCAAGAAGTAGCCAACAGCCGTAACTCCCAGTGACCAAAGGGAAGAGGTTTGGTTATCAGAAGCTAGCAGCTTGGAGGAAGACCTCTTACAGTAGGTAGCTAATCAGGCTTCCCACCCCACACCAGGAATGTCAGGTGACCATCAAGCGATGGTCAGGCAGTTGTTAAGCTGTCTCTCTAAAATAACAATTGGTCGCAGCCGGCGCCAGGGAAAGGCAATCTTCCAATAGATGGAAACACCTAAAACTGGTGACCAGCAACTTCTTGATAAGATCTCGGGCATTGGGCCAGTTAACTCAAGCATGGTCTCTAAGAGGTAGAATGGGGAGTTTAACTGGTATATAGCCTTCCTGTAGGAACGCTAGACTGGTAAAAGAATGCCTCAAGTGAGCATGTGTACAACTCCAGTAAACACACTGTGCATGCAGCCACTCCCAACGTCTAGCAGACCACTGTGCATGTGGAAAGCCCACCCTAAGGGAAGAATCAGAAGAGAAGAGATGCAAGACCCCAGAAGTATGCCAATGTATAAAACCCCAAGTCAAAGATCAGACAGTGCACTTGATCTCTCAAGTATGAAGGGTGAGTTTGTTGCTTAAAAACAATAGCTTAATAACTAGCACATTTGTGTCCTAAGATGAGAACTAAACTTTAAAGATTTCATAGTAATATTTCCATTCTACTATGAAATTGAAATCCTTCCCACATAATTTTATTGCACTCCATTTAGCTTTATTATTGCTAAATTTGCATCTCTCTGTGGGAAAAAGAAAGAAATTCTTGAAAGGTGAGTGGATGTATTATAATAATCACCAACTATTTAAAACTATCACTGGATGGAAGAAAATATTTTACTTTCATTACAGTTGTGTTTAGTGCAAGCAACATTTTAACAGACAAATTAATGTAGATGAGATGGAGTAAGAGGTTAAAGGATACTTGTCTGTGTGCTAATGAATGACCACTGCATAACAAATGAGAAAGACAGAGAAAAAGATTAAGCAGTGAAGGATGACACTAATGAATGGCAGCTGTGTCACATTTTTCATGATTTTCCTACTTTTGCACATGAAACAGAAAATCCCTGGCTGCAATCAAGGTATTGGCTAGATTGTAATCATCTTAAGGCTCTGCTGGCAGAGGATCTGCTCACAAGCTCAGACATGTAAGTGTTGGAAGGCCTCAGTTCCTTGCAGACTATTGGCCAGAAAAGCAAGTTTCTAGTTCTGTGTGGAGCCAATAAGGTTGCTCACAACATAGCACCTCACAACAAGGAGTAAGACAGATCACCCAAGAAGAAGGCTACAGTCTTAGTAACCTGATCTCAGAAATGACAACCTATCACCTCTGCTGCATTTTATTCTTTACAAAGGGATTACACAAGGGCATACATGTCAGGAGGCAAGAATAATTGAGGGCCGTGCTAGAGGCTGCTTAGCACAAATCTTAGATACTTTAAACAACAGGGAGATCTGTGCTCTGTGCTGACAGAATCTACAAGAGTTGGCATCAAATTTTTGAAGATTGTGGAAGCCACTATTTGAGATATTTTCATAAACCTACTGGTCATATACACTTATATAAAGTAATATATCAAATTAGGAACATGCACAGGTCAGGCATGTGGTGACTCACACCTGCAATCCCAGTGTTTTGGGAGGCTTAGGTGGGAGGATCACTTGAGGCCAGGAATTAGAGACCAGCCTGCAAAACATAGCAAGACCTTATCTCCTCAAAAATTAAAAAAAATTAGCCAAGTGTGGTGGTGTGTACCTTTAGTCCTAGCTGCTCAGGATCCTGAGACAGAAGCATTGCTTGAGTGCAGGCTTTGAGGTTACAGTGAACTATGATTGTGCCACTGTACTCCAGCCTGGATGACAGAGCAAGACTTCATCTCTTAAAAAAAAAAAAATGGAAGAAGCACAAATGTATTTCCTCAAAGCTATAGTTTATGACATATAGTGATAAATTCACGAGGTCAATAATATTGTCTCTGAGATCACAGTGACCAATTTTCAATCTTCAGGGCTCTTCTCTCAGAGTGCAAATCAGCCACCAAAACTTCAGGCATCACGCCTTAGTTCAAAACAGGAAGAATGAGAAAAGGTGGCACTAGCAAGCATTCTCTTACTGGGAAAGGGAATCTCAGATACTCTCCAGCTAACTCTTTTTACATCACAATGGTCATTCCTAGACCAGGAAAATAGACTGAGATAACAGTGACACATTTAGACTGAACAGAATTTGACCTCTGGGCCTGGAAAAGAAGTATATTCCCTGAGATCAAGGGATTTCCACCTTTGAAAAATCAAGTCTTAGCAGATAAGATGGGAAGAAAAGATTTTCAGATATATAATGAACAATCTGCCATAATTACAACCAAAGTGTTTCCCCTCCCTTGGATATTTAAAATTCAGTGAAACATTATAGTATTTTAATTTATATCTACCTTCTATTTTATCATATTAAATTATTAGCTGCAAAAAATAAATGAAGCCAGATGAAATTATATGACTCAGGAGGCTAAAGGCAATAAACTTCAGCTTTTATTTTTGAGTTAACTTGTCTAACTTTTAGACATGCATATATGAGAAAATACATTATGCAATGGGAAAACTACAATTTTATATATGAGATGTTAATGATAAAACTTATTTGTAACAAAATCTTTACCTTCTAGAAAGTCTGTTATCTGGCCTATTGATTTGAGTTCCTTTACTAAAAAGTCTGTGCCTAATATGATAAGGTCTCATTTAATTACAGATGATGAGAGGATGATAAAGTTTGAGTTTATTTTTAAGAAAACATATGCTTTAAGGCCTGCATGTTGATTCTTAGGGTTATTTAACATATCTGTAATAATAAAAAAATTAAACTTTTAAAAATTAAAAGTGGCATTATAGAGACAGCCTCTCAAAATACATTGTTGAATACAAAAATAGACAAAAACTACATGCAGAAACTTAAAATATGGTAAAGAATATATTTCAAATTTATGGAAAAATATGAATTTTAATGGATAATATTAGGATACTTTGATAGCATACTTTGTGCAAAAATAAATATTTCCAATATTTACATGAGACATATGAACAAGAAAGTAATTGAAGACAACATGGGAACATTTTTTAAGTCACAAAATGAGCAAATTTTTCAATGATATGCAAAGAAAAGATCAACAAATCTAACAATGTATAAATCAAGCATTCTATATGGCAAAACACATATATAAAGGAAAAATTGGTAATTACATAATAAAGGGATAATTTAATATAGAAAACACTGAACAATTTTTAAAAAGACCAGGAAAAAGTGGAAAATGCACAAAGGATATGACAATAATTCACAGAGAAGTAAATTAAATTAGCTCATAAATATCTGTAAAGACGTTTTAACTCACTCAAAGAAGATAAACAAAAAATAAAAATAGATTACTGGGTGGGCATGCTGGTTCATGCCTGTAATATCAGAGTTTTGTGAGGCCAAGTTGCTTGGGATTAGGAGTTTGAGACCAGCCTAGGAAGACCTGTCTCTACAAAAAAAAAAAAAATTAGCTGTGTGTGATGGCACGTGTCTATAGCCATAGCTACTGGGGAGGCAAGGCAGGAAAATCCCTTGAGCTCAGGAGTCTGAAGGTACATGAACTATGACTGTACCACTGCACTCTTTTCTTGGTGGGAGAGCAAGTCTCTGTTTCTAAAAATAAAAAATTAAAGAATAGAAAGAATAATATTTTTTCCTTTTAGATTTGCAAAACTAAAATGATTGCAAATAGAATTATAAAATGCATATGAATGCATGTATGCCTGTAAACTCATTCTTGACTCTCAGAAAATACTTAAGAAATTGATAACAGTGATTGTAATTAGGTGAGCAGAATGGCTGCTATGAAATATTTTGTTGCAAGCCATTTGTGTTATTTGTAAATGGAACTGGGACAATCTATTCCTATTTTTAGTGTTAAGATAAATTATTTAAAAATTAAATGTTGTGATCAATTGCAATCTAATTGAAAACCTACTACTATCATGTAATTACATAAAATGTTACTTAATTAACATGTCTGATTCTCATTTACACCCACTTCTGACTGTGAGAAACAATATTTCTTTGCTTGAGAGCTTTCTCTGAATATCGAAGCCTGCTTTGTTTGCTTGTGCAGTAGGCTACAGGTATTTGGAAATTAACACCCCATAGGAAGAGCCCTCAACCAGTGTCTTACAGGAGCTCGTAAATAAATAGCTAAGCTTGATCATCTGGTGAATGGGTTATTTTTGAGACATGTGTTCTATAGACTGGCTTACAGAGTTTCTCCAATAGGCTTATAAGATGAAAACTATATATTTGGGACTGGGCCCAAGCAGGTCAAAAGTCCACAAGTAAGCTTCAACAACAAAATGTTCAAGAAACCCAAACCACAGACCTCTATTGTACGATACATACACAGCTCTCCTTCAGGCCAAGTCCTATGGCCTTTGGGTAAGTTCTCCATGAACAGTTTGACTAGAGAATAAAAATACTCAGGGCTTGCTCAGGACAGGTCGCCTCCTTTCATTATAAAGTAAAAAATGGATTGCTGTTAAACTCCAGCTACATTCGGGAGTAGCCCTGAAATAAAAGCAGAGGAAAAATCCTCTCAATAGTCAGGTAAGTGAGCTATATACCTAATTGTTGACATGGAGTAGAAGTGGATGGAAATACGAATGACAATGAAATTCTGAGCAGTACTCAATGACTTGGCTGGTTGGTTAAGGGCCTGGAAAGAAGAATGTTGGAAAACTGGAGAAAAACCTTTTGGGAATTAAGCATACTGGTGTATCTATGAGAATGGGCACAATGTATACAGGTTTTCTTGTCATCCCTCAAACCCCACTGGAGACATCTATCTCCACCACAGAGGAAACACAATAAGCAGATGCAGAGAATCCTGTCGGGATCAGTGAGCCTCCTCCTCAGCATCCGCTCTCCTGATGATGCATGGCAGGCCTGTGATAGGTTTATGAGTGGAGCAGTCATAAGGATGGGAATGAACACTATGCATGGGCTTCTTCTCAGCATAACACAACATATGAGGATTGACTCTAGGTGTGCATGGTAAGACATTAAATCATTAATTATAGTATAATTCTACCTATCAGTAAACTATCCCTTCAAGAGTCTTTATTCTGCACCCCTTAACATCTCACTGCAAGTTACCAAAACTGACTCAGAATGAAATAAACAGTCAGAATAGCATTGTATTGAACTAATTAAATGTATAATTATAACCCCAACCTCAATGGAAGCTCCAGATTCAGGTTTGCATGGTCAGATTTGCCAGCCATTAAAGGAAGAAATAATATCATTCTTACAAAACCCGATTTAGGAAATAGAGGAAAGAAGGATGCTTCCTAACTTATTATATAATGCTGGGACAATCCTGACAATAAAATTTGTTCAAGATATTATATGTCGTTAGAGACTAATACCCTCATCAACACAGATGCAAAAATTCTTAACAAAAATTAGAATATAAAAGAAAACGAATTGTGACCATGTGGTCATTATTCCAAGAGTACAAAATTTGTTCAAAAAGTGAAAATAAATAATGCAATTTAGGTCAGGCACAGTGGCTCATACCTGTAATGCTAGCACTTTAGAAAGCCAAAGTGGGAGCCCAGGAGTTTGAAACCAGCCTGGACAATATAGGGAGATCCTATATCTACAAAAAATAAAAAACATTAGCTGGGTGTGGTGGTGCATGCCTGTGGTCCCAGCCACTCGGGAGGCTGAGGTGGGCCTAGGAAGTTGAGGCTGCAGTGAGCCATAATTGCACTACTGCATTCCAGCATGGGTGACAGAGAAACTGTCTCAATAAATAAAAACAAAAATAATGTAAGTCACCAAATTAAGAGAGTATAGAAGAAAACTCATGATCAGCTCAATAGATATAGAAAAAGTCTTTGATAAAATTCAACAACCATGTGTTTAAAAAAGCATTCTCAGCACACTTGGAAAATAGGATAATTTCCTTAATTTGGTAATGGATATCTACAAAAAACCCTACAGCTAATATTATCCTTAGTGGTGAACTATTGAAGGATTATTCTGTAAGATTGGGAACTATGAAAGGTTGTCCACTCCACCTTCTCATAGTCAATATTGTACTGAGAGTTTTAGGCACTGGAATACAGCAGTGTAATTGGAAAAGGAGGAATATGTCTGTTTTCATCCACAGATAGCATGGTTGTTTAAACGGAAAGCCCTGAGGATTCTACAAAAAAAGAATTACAGAATTAGTAAGTAAAGGTAGCATAGGCAGAGGTTATAAAGTCAATATATAATCGTTAATTACATTTCTTTATACTCGAAGATTTAAAATTTAAAATGATACTATTTATAATAACATCATAAAACATGACATTTCTAGGAATCCTTTAAAATGATGTTCAAGATCTTGAATCAAAAAATCACAAAATATTGCTGAGAGAAGTTAAAGAAAATGTAAGTGAATGTATATATATGCCATATTCACAGATTGGAAGGGTCAATATTAAGAAGATGTCCACTCTTTCCAAATTGATCTATAGAACCAATATAATATCAGCATTTTGGTAGAAATTGGCAAGCAGATTAGAAAATTTATATAAAAATGCAAAGAACTTAGAATAACTTAAACAATTTTCCAAAGCCAATAAAGGAAGTCAACACAGATGTTAAGGATACCATCTTGCAAGACATCTGATTCAGGTGACTCTTTGCATAGATTCCAGGTAAAGAAGAACTGCTATACTTGCCATGCTATGAATTTAGACTCCTTTATAACTTGGTCATTCATTCAGTCAGATCCTGGAAATGACATTCATCTTTTGTCCTCTGCCTGTGAAAGTTGGGGATCTCTTTAAATGTTGTCAACATGTTCCTTTTATTCTTTCAAATTAAGTTACTTTGGTTTATAATTTTTTTACTCTTTCCTTCTTTTCAGAATAGGTCATTAAACTTTGTTAACTCTTTCTCTAAACTATTTCTGGAATCTGTTCTTTAATCCTACTAACAGTAACTTAGTTCAAGTCTTAAAAATCTGTTGCCTGGAATTTGAGAGTTTTCTAGCTGCTATCTTTCGCATCTCTTTTAAGACAAGTAGTCACCTTTTTAGACCACAAAATTTATTACATGTTCCCTCAGCCCCTGTCTCATTTTCCTGAAGCCCTATTAACTAATGTCCTCTACCTCTAATCCTACAACTTGGCCCTTCTTTGCCGCCCGGCCGCCCCGGCCTCCGTGCGTCCGTGGTTGCGTAAGAACCTGAGTTACCCATAGTCCCCCCTGCCCGCCGCCTTAAAAACGACATTTTTTTTTTTTTTTTTTTTTTTTAAAAAATAAATTAAATGTTGCTTACCCCAAGGGGCAGTTAAAAGCAAAAATCAGGTTAAAAAAACAGGGCAAAAAAAAATAAAAAGCAACACCCACAAA
>CAUYQU010012503.1:0-12623 GCA_963574635.1 Cheracebus regulus | reverse complement strand
CCCGTGTGGCTCCTCTGCTGGGAATCTCCCGGTCTGTGGGCAACAAAAATTCGTCGGAAAGTGCGACGTTCACTCGTTCTCTGCGCTTTCACTGGGAGCTACATTCCTGAGCTGTTGCTAATCGGCCATCTTGGATCTCTCCTCAATTGTCATTTTTTGTAGCAACAAGAATACTCAAAGAAATTCAATTGTGTAAGGCAAAAAATCAAAGTATCTTCAATACTCCCTTTCATTATAATTCATACGACTTAAGCATATATCCCTAAATATTAATAGTTTAGTTTGACCTTTATCTATAAAGGAATAACCCTGCATTTTATTTTTGGTATGCATTTGGATTTTGTTCAACATCATGTTGTAAGACTCATGTTAAGTTCTTACAAGTAAAGGCGGTTTATTCATTTTCATATGGTTTGGCTCTGCATCCTCACCCAAATCTCATATTATAGCTCTCATAATTCCCAAGTGTTGTGTGAGAGACCAGGTAGGAGATGACTGAATCATGGAGGCAGGTCTTTCCCGTGCTGCTCTTGTGATAGTGAATGCGTCTCATGAGATCTGACGGTTTTAAAAATGATCTCTGCACAAGCTCTCTCTGCCTGCTGCCATATACATAAGATGTGACTTGCTTCTCCTTGCCTTCTGCCATGATTGTGAGGCCTCCACAGTCATGTAGAACTGTAAATCCAATAAACCTCTTTCTTTTGTAAATTGCCCAGTCTCGGGTATGTCTTTATCCGCAGCATGAAAACAGACTAATACAATCACTGAATAATATTTTATTGTATGATTATGCGATTATTTACTTATCTATTCTGCCAGTAATGGACAACCAGGTATTAAAACTCAAATTTTCAGTTAACTAAGATTAGTACAGAATAGCTGGTGAGAATCTGGACAGTGAGGAATGGGAAATGATTTCTTATTTTAACTGTGTTTCATTTGATACATGATAGCAGTAATGCCAGTTTAGATCTGAGAGAAGTTGTTTGTTGTTATAAAAGACTTTGCTTTAGATGTTCCTTCCAGCACAGTAAAATAGTGAATGCTTTCCTTCTCCACCCCACCCCATCTTACCTTGCTTCAAAGTAAAAAAATGAATAGGTCAATCCTAATTGCATGCTTCTGTCTCCAACTAAACCATGACCTTTCTCATAACACTACAGCACTGCAAAATCTGTCACTCTTCACTCATTAACCTTCATGTGAATGAGAATTAAGCTTGTCAGGTTATTTTTTCTTAAACCAACACAGAAGTCAATAATCAACTTCAATTATAAATATTCCTGTCTCCAAATAATTGTTAAAATTATCAAAAGGCCGCTTTAAGTGTTAAACCTGTGAAGGTAAGAGACACTCTACTTAAGTAACACACTTGTTTAAGCCTGTTCTGATCAAATGAAATGTCCTCTTTAAAAAAAAAAAAGTTATGGTGAAATATAACACACGTGTGGTGCAAATACATACAGAATTATAGTGTGGGCTGGGTGTGGTGGCTCACGCCTGTAATCCAAGCACTTTGGAGGCCAAGGCGGGCGGATCACCTGAAGTCGGGAGTTCAAGACCAGCCTGACCAACATGGTGAAACCCTGTCTTTAAAAAAATAAAAATAAAAAAAATAAAAAAAGAATTATAGTGTGATAATTTATCACAAAGCAAATACCCAAGTACTACTACCCAGGTTAAGAAATAAAACACTGCTAGTACCTAAAGTCTTCCTCATGTCCCCTTTCAGTCATCTCTCGCTCACCAAAGGTAATCACTCTCTGGACTTACACTTCCTTTCTTTAAAATTCATACCACTTAAGCATATATCCCTAAGAATAATGGTTTAGTCTCACCATTATCTATGAAAGGGATAACCCTGTACGTATTTTATTTTTGGTGTGCATTTGGATTTTTGCTCAACATCATGTTCTAAAACTCATGTTACATTCTTACAAGTACAGTTTATTCATTTTCATTGCTGAATAGTATTTCACTGTATGATTATGCCATTATGTATCAATTCTGCTAGTGATGGGCAACCGGGTTGCTTCCAGTTTGGGGACAATACAAACAATGCTGTTTTCAATATTCTTGTACCAGTGTTCTGGTGTACCTAGGAATGCATTTCTGTTGAATATATACAAAAATAGAACTAAATCATATGACATGTGTAGCTTTAACTTCAGTACACACTGTTAAACAGTTGTTCAAAGAAGCTGTACCAATTTAGATTCTCACTAGCAATGTTTGAGAGTTTCTTTTGTGTGTGTGTGTGTGTATGTGTGTGAGACAGTCTTGCTCTGTTGCCCGGGCTGAAGTACAGTAGTGTGATCTCAGCTCACTGCCACCTCCACTTCTTAGGCTCAAGCAATTCTACTGTCTCAGCCTCTAGAGTAGCTGGGATTACAGGCGTGTGCCACCATGCCCAGCTAATTTTTGCATTTTTAGTAGAGATGGGCTTTTGCCATGATGGCTAGATTGGTTTCAAACTCCTGAATTCAGGTGATTTGCCTGCCTGGGCCTCCCAAAGTGCTGGGATTACAGGTGTGAGCCACCATGCCCAGCCAAGTTTCTAAAGTTCCCCAAACACTCTTGCTTTTGTTATTCCCTTTTTTTTGAGACAGGGTCTCACTCTGTGGCCCAGGCTGCATGTAGTGACACAATCACAGCTCACTGCAGCCTCAACTACACAGGCTCAAGCGATCCTCTACGCCCAGCTAATTTTTTACTTTTTGTAGAGATGGGGTTTTGCCATATTGCCCAGGCTGGTCAAGGGATCTGATCACCTCAACCTCCCAAAGTGCTGGGATTAAAGGCGTGAGTCTTCATACCTGGCTCTGTTATTCTTTTCAATTTTAGTGATTCTGGTATGAGATCAGTATTATAGTTATCTCATTATGGTTTCAATTTGCATTTCACTTACTTCTAAAAAGACTGAATGCCTATATATATTATTAGTTGTTTCGATATTCTCTTTCCTGACATGCCTATTCTTGCCCAGTTTCTGGAAAGGGGAGTTATCTTTCTCTTATTGAATTGTTGTATTTCTGTATCTGTTAAACATGATCCAAGTTTCTTATCCCATTTTGTAACTTGCCTTTTCATTTTCTTAATTGTGCCTTTTGATGAACAAGTGTTTTTAATTCTAACGTAATATACTGACATTAATTCTTTTACATTCTGGTTAGTACATTTTATGTTTTATTTTAAAAGTCTTTTCTTGAGATAGTGGGAGCAAGTTGCTTCAAAATAAACCATCGAAGGTGGGTAGAAACATAGACAAAAAAATAGTCATATGTAACTAATTACTGAACCTGGGTTACAGGTATATAGGAGTTCCTCATACTTTTCTATTTGTTAAAATCTTAAACTTTTTGATAATAAATTTTTGTTGGGAGGGGCGGTTTTGAGAGAGTTTTGCTCTGTCGCCCAGGCTGGAGTACACTGGAGCAATCTTGGCTCACTACAGACTCAACCTCCTGGTCTTAGGTGATCCTCCCTCAGCCTCCTAAGAAGTGAGGACGAAAAGCACGTGCCACCATGCCTGGGTAATTTTTTAAAAATTTTTTTGGAGAGACGAGGTATCACTGTGTTGCCCAGGCTGGTTTCAAACTCCTGGGCTCAAATTGTCCATCCTCCCAAAGTACTAGGATTACAGGTGTGAGCCACTGAACCCAGCCTAACCTCACTTACATATGTGTAGTGTAGAGTAGTCAAATTCATAAAGATAGTAGGTAGAATGGTGGTTGCCAACAACTGGGAGGGAATGTTAAATTACTGTTTAATGGGCATGGAGTTTCGGTTTTACAATATGAAAAGAGTTCTGGACATGAATAGCAGTAATGGTTGCACAACAATGTGAATACACTAATGCCACTGAGCTACACACTTAAAAATGGTTAAAATATAAATTTTGGCCAAGCACAGTGGCTTGCAGCTGTAATCTTTGGGAGGCCAAGCCAGGAAGATCACTTGAAACCTAAAACTGGAGATCTGCTTAAACAACACAGTGAGATCCTGTCTTTACCAAAAAAAAAAAAAAAATTTTTTTTTAAGTTGCCAGGTGCTTTCCTATGGTCCCAGTTACTCAAAAGGCTAAGGCACGATGATTGCTTGAGCTCAAAGGTTTGAAGCTGCAGTGAGCTGACTGTGCCACTGCACTGCAGCCTGGTTGATGGAGCAAGACTGTCTCAAAAGACAATTAAAAAAAAGACAAGAAAAATGAATAAATAAACAAAAAGAGAACATTGGTTCTAACAGATAAGAACTACTGAGTTACAGGAATTATCAATGGTCTAAAGTTGACAAAGGCTAAACAGACCACCATAACAGCAGCAGGCATTAAGGAGTGCTTCATTCTGTTAGACATCGTGAAGGAGCTCTACATGAATTATCTCATTTAATCTTCCTGATATCCCACACACAAGTCTTCTGCCGTCTTGCCATTTTACAGGAAAGAAAGAGGAGACCCAGAGCAGTAAAGAGATTTCCTAGCTTGCAAGGACAGCCTAGCTAGCTAGTGACAGAGATGGAATTTAAAAACAGTTTGGTTCTAATAATGTTTTATACCACTACTCATGTTCACACTGCCTTTCCTATTTACCCTCAAAGTTTTTTTTTTTCAAAAAAGAGGATGTCATGCTCGCTTCAGTAGCACATATACTAAACAATTGGAATGATACAGAGAAGATTAGCATGGCCCCTGCGCAAGGATGACATGCAAATTCATGAAGCTTTCCATATTTCTGTGCTTTGTATGTCTAATATTTATTTCAATGCAAATTAAATTGTTTCTTCATCTATATTGTTATATCTAAGATTTTACTCATGTAAAAATCTTATTATGGAATAAAAATCTCTCTGGATTAAAAAAAAAACAAAAAACAAAAAAACAGGATGTCAAACAATTGTTCTTTATTCCCTTGAAGCTACAAAAGAATTACGAGCTTAAATTAAGGCAGAAACAAATATGCTAAACATAAGTTTAAAGTTTTGATGGGTAAGCAGCAAAACACTGGAACAAGGCTAAGAGGCTAATGATAGTTTTTCTCAAGTCCTTCTGATTGCTCCTCAAGAAGATGATATACAACTAACTGTGCTAGGTGGTTGGGAAACACTCAAAAAAGGTAATTGAAGGAGATGATCTTATGGTATGATTATCACTAAACGGATTTTTTTTTTTTTTGACGGAGTCTCACTCTGTCACCAGGCTGGAGTGCAGTGGTGTGATCTCAGCTCGCTGCAACCTCCACCTCCCTGGTTCAAGCAATTCTCCTGCCTCAGCCTCCCAAGTAGCTGGGATTACAGGTGTGCTCCACCATGCCCAGCTAATTTTTGTATTTTTAGTAGAAACGAGGTTTAATCATGTTGGCCAGGATGGTCTCAATCTCCTGACCTTGTGATCTGCCTGCCTTGACCTCCCAAAGTGCTGAGATTACAGGCGTGCACCACCACGCCCGACCCACTAAACGGAATTTAAAAAGTTTTGCTAATAGAGAAGAACCAGAAGGTACATGAGAAGCAAATGCAGTTGATTTATTAGCTGGTGAACTCCTACATTATATATTTTTCTTTCTCTGATCTCTATTCAATGTTTCAATTTGTACCAAACCCACAAATATAATTTTACAATTTAGGTGGGGAATTTAACTTTCAGAGAAAATAATACACTTAAAATGGTATATAAATAATATAAATACTTCAGATGGAAGTGAACAAATGGCTCAAAACATTTCCAGCACTATCAATAAAACCAGTCTATTTCACATAGAAAAAAATTACTCCTGGCCAGGCACGGTGGCTCACATCTGTAATCCCAGCACTTTGGGAGGCCAAGGTGGGTGGATCACGAGGTCAGGAGTTCAAGACCAGACTGGCCAACATGATGAAACCCCGTCTCTACTAAAAAATACAAAAATTAGCTGGGCATGGTGGCTTGTATCTCAGCTACTTGGGAGGCTGAGGTAGGAGAATTGCTTGAAACGGGACCTGGGAGGCAGAGGTTGCAGTGAGCCAAGATCACGCCATGGTACTCCAGCCTGGGCCACGGAGTGAGACTCAATCTCAAAAAAAAAAAGAAAGAAAAAAAAATTACTCCTAAAAATGAGAAACGGGGCCAGGCACAGTGGCTCACGCCTATAATCCTAGCACTTTGGGAGGCCGAGGCAGGTGGACCGCCTGAGGTCAGGAGTTCAAGACCAACCTGGCCAACACGGTGAAACCCTGTCTCTACTAAAAATATAAAAACTAACCAGGCATGGTGGCAGGTGCCTGTAATCCCAGCTACTTGGGAGGCTAAGACAGGAGAATTGCTTGAATCTGGGAGACAAAGGTGGCAGTGAGCCGAGATCACACCATTTCACTCCAGTCTGGTAAACAACAGCAAAACTCTGTCTCAAAAAATAACTTTTTTAAATGAGAAACAACTTGAGTAGCCAGAATAAAATCTTGTCTTGAGTTGTTAAAAAAGTACAGTTCAACTTTTTTGAATGAGATGAATGAAAAATGAAACATTTTTCACAGAGACAGTGTTTAGTTACATCATTTTCCTCCCTCCCTCCTTCCCTCCCTTTGTTGAGTTACATCATTTTCCTTCCCTTCCTCCCTCCTTCCCTTCCCTCCCTTCCCTCCCTCTCCCTCTTTCCTCTCTCCCTTTTCTTCTTTCTTTCCAGAGTTTCACTCTGTTGCCCAAGCTGAAGTAAAGTGGCATGACCTTGGCACACTACAACTTCTACCTCCTGGGTTCAAGTGATTCTCCTGCCTTCCTCGCCTGAGTCGCTGGGATTACAGGTGTGAGCCACCATGCTCAGCTAATTTGTATTTTTAGTAGAGACAAGGTTTCACCATGTTGGCCAGACTGATCTCAAACTCCTGACCTCAAGTCATCTGCCCGCCTCAGCCTCCTAAAGTACTGGGATTACAGATGTGAGCCACTGTGCCTGGCCCATGTTTTTCAAGTATGAAAAGTTTTATTTTACTTTGTTTTTTCTTTCTAAAAAAAATAGACAGGGTCTTGCTCTGTCACCCAGGCTGAAGTGCAGTGGCACGATCACAGCTCACTGCAGCCTCAAACTCCCGGGCCTAAGTGATCCTCTCGCTTCAACCTCCCAAATATCTGGGACTACAGGCACACACCACCATGCCTGGCTAATTTTTTTTTTTTTTTTTTCTTTTTTGTGAGACAGAGTCTCGCTCTGTTACCCAGGCTGGAATTCAGTGGCATAATTTTGGCTCACTGCGACCTCTGCCTCCCGGATTCAAGTAATTTTCCTGCCTCAGCCTCTTAAGTAGCTCAGATTATAGTCGCCCGCCAGCATACCCAGCTAATTTTTGTAATTTTTGGTAGAGATGGGAGTTTCATCATGTTGGGCAGGCTGGTCTCAAACTCTTGACCTCAAGTGATCTGCCCACCTTGGCCTTCCAAAGTGCTGGGATTACAGGCGTCAGTCACTGCACCCAGCTGCTAACTTATTTTATCTTTTTTGTAGAGATGGGGTCTCACTATGTCACCCAGGCTACTCCTGATCTCAAGTGATACTCCTGCCTCAGCCTCCCAGAGGTGCTGAGATTACAGGTGAAAGCCACTGTATCCAGCCTTATTTTACTTTCTAAAGAAGAAAGAAGTAGACTTACAGTTACTTTTAAATACCTCTAAGAAAAATAATTGTAACACATTACTACAGTTCTTAAAAGTTCTATAGCTCACCCAAAAATTATGTAGCAAGAAAAAAAATTTTAGTCCTAGTGTGGTGGTTCAAAGGAAAACAGTTGCAATGACTCAACAAATTGGGAATCTCAATAAGGAAACTTTAAAAAAAAAAAAAAAAGGAAAATTCCTCTTTTTTTTTTTTTGAGATGGAGTGTTGCCCAGGTTGGAGTACAGTGATGCAATCTTAGCTCACTGCCACCCCTGCCTCCCAGGTTCAAGTGATTCTTCTTCTGCCTCAGCCTCCCAAGTAGCTGGGACTACAGGCTTGTGCCATCACCTTCAGCTAAATTTTGTATTTTTAGTTGAGACAGGGTTTCATCATGTTGGCCAGGCTTGTTTCAAACTCCTGATCTCAACTGATCCACCCACCTCGGCTTCCCAAAGTGCTGGAATTACAGGCATGAGCCACCTCGCCCGGCAAGAAATGAAGGAAAATTCTAATTGAAAATACAATAGCAGAAGAAAAAATTCACTAGACAGACTTAACAGCAGATCTGAAATAGTTGTTTCAGATAGGAACAATAAAGTTGAAAAGGAACAATAAAGTTGAAAAGACATCAACAGAAATTAATCTAAAGGGCAGTTGGAAAAAAAAACACTGGGGGAAAAAGGAACAAAACCTCAGTCACTTGGTAGGAAAACATCAAGCTTACTATATGTGTAACAGAATCCCAAAGAGAGGAAAAAAAAAAATTTTTTTTCAGCCGGGCATGGTGGCTCACACCTGTAATCCCAGCACTTTGGGAGGCCAAGGTGGGTGGATCACCTGAGCTCAGGAGTTCAAAACCAGCCTGGCCATCATGGTGAAACCCCATCTTTAAAAAAAAAAAAAAAAAATTTTTTTTGGAGAAATAATGACCAACATTTGATGAAATTGCCAAGAGATCCATACTAAGATATATTATAGTCAAACTCTTAAAAACAAAGAGAAAATATTGACAGCAACAGGAGAAAAATGACTCATTACAACCAGGGAACAATATGACGTATTCTGTGGAATGGTATATTTTAAGTGCTGAAATTAAAAATGATCAATGAAGATTTTTTTTTTTTTTTTTTAAGATGGAGTTTTGCACTGTTACCCAGGCCAGAGTACAGTGGTATGATCTTGGCTCACTGTAACACTTGCTTCCCAGGTTCAAGCAATCCTCCCACTTTCAGCAGGCACTACTGTACCCGGCTGAAGATTTTTATATCTAGCAAAACTACCCTTCAGAAATATGGCTGGGCATGGTGGCTCACATCCATAATCCCACCACTTTGGGAGGCCAAGGTGGACAGATCACTTGAGGTCAGGAGTTTGAGATCAGCCTGGCCAACAAGGTGAAACATCGTCTCCACTAAAAAAAATTTTTAAAAACTAGCTGGGCATGGTGGTACAGGCCTGTAGTCCCAGCTACTCAGCTATTCAAGAGATTGAGGTGGGAAAATAGCCTGAACCTGGGAGCAGAGGTTGTAGTCAGCCAAGATCATGCCACTGCACTCCAGTCTGGGTGACAGAGAGAGACTCCATCTCAAATAATGATGATGATAATAATAATAATAAACTATTTAGCAATAAACTTAACAAAAAAAAGCAACAGTTGTATATTTAAATCTATAAACCATTGCTGAGAGAAATTAAGATCTAAATAAGTGCGGAGATACAGTAAGTTGATGGACTTGAAAGCCTCCATATTGTTAAGATGACAATTCTACACAATTGACCTACTGATTCAGTGCACTCTCTATAGATTCCAAGCAGATATGTTTGTAAGAATTGACAATCTGATTCTAAATTTTATATGTAAATGTAAAGAAACCAAAATAGCCCAAAAAATTCTGGGGGGAAAAATCATTGGAGGATGTTATCTTCCTTCCTTATTAAACGATATTTACTATTAAGCCATACCAATAAATACAGTATACTAGCATAAAGACAGACATATATATCAATGTAACAGAATAGAGTCCAGAAATAAATAAATCTTCATATGGTCTACTGATTTTCAACAAAGGTGTTAAGGAAATTCGATGGAGGAAAGATAGCCTCTTCAACAAAACGTACTTTATCAACTGGATATCCATAAGCAAAAAAGTAAATTTAGACTCTTACACCTCATATAAAAACTAATTGGCCATTGGCTGGGCACGGTGGCTCATGCCTGTAATCCCAGCACTTTGGGAGGCCAAGGAGTTCAAGACCAGGAGTTCAAGAGGTCAGGAGTTCAAGACCAGGCTGGCCAAGATGTGGAAACCCTGTCTCTACTAAAAATACAAAAATTAGCCGGGCATGGTGGCAGGTACCTGTAATCCCAGCTACTTGGGAGGCTGAGACAGAGAACTGCTTGAACCCAGGAGGCAGAGGTTGCAGTGAGCCAAGATTGTGCCACTACACTCCAGCCTGGGCAACAGAGCGAGACTCCATCTCAGGTAAGAAAAAAAAAAAAACTAACTCAAACAGGATCACAGACTTTAAAATATATGAGATAAAACTATAAAACTTCTGTGAAAAAGTTTTTTTGACTCTGAGTTAGAGAATTTTTAGACATGATACCAAAACCCAATCTGTAACAGAAAAAATAAAATAAAATAAATTGAGCTTTATCAAAATTTAAAACTTCCACTCTTTAAAAGACACCATTAAGAAAATTAAAAGACAAGTCACAGAATGGGAGAACATACTTGTAAATCATGTACTTGATAAAGAACTTGTATTCAGAATATATCAAGAACTCTTAGAATTCAGTAAGAAGGCTCCAAATTTCAAAAATGGATCAAGAATTTGAACAAACATTTCACCAAAAAAATACATAAATAGATAATAATCACATCAACAATTAATGACTAATGATGTGTAATGGTATCTCATTGTGGTTTTGTAGTCACTAGGGAATGACTCCAGTTCCCGCCAGTTGAGAGAGACAGGCTCAGTAAAGGAGAGACTCCTGCAAAGGGGTCAGGGAAATATCCTGCTTCACAATACTTTTTTTTTATAGCTCTGGCAAAACACAGACATGAGATAAAAAAAGACTCTCTAGTTTTACAAAGGTTAAAGCAATTTGCTTAAGTTAACTTTCTTAGGAAAAATTAAATGCTCAACTTTCAGGTGAAATTATTTTATCTTCAACTCCAGAATCCTATTTTTACTATAGTATTTCTCATTTGCAAGGTGAAAACAGATGCTCAGTGATTCAAGCGTAACTGGGAAAAAAACAAACTGAATTATAACAACCAAGAAGAAACAAACTTGGCTATAAAAAAACTTTTCCGTTGGTAAATTTCATTCCATAGAACAGTTCGGTTTTAGTAATCTAAGCATTCCTTAGAGCTCAGATTCTTCCTACAGATTTACTACACAATGAAACTACAACTTTTTTTTTTTTTTTTTAATTTTAGAGACGGGGTCTTGCTATGTTGCCCAGGCTGGAGTGCAGTGGCTATTCACAGGCGCAATCCCACTACTGATCAGCACGGGCGTTTTGACCTGCTCCATTTCCGACTGGGCCTGTTCACCCCTCCTTAGGCAATCTGGTGGTCCCCCGCTCCTGGGAGGTCACCATATTGATGTTGAACTTAGTGCGGACACCCGATCAGCATAGCGCACTACAGCCCAGAACTCTTGGGCTAAAGCGATCCTCCCACCTCAGCCTCCCGAGTAGCTGGGACTACAGGCATGCGCCACCGCTCCCGGCCAAACTACAACTTTCGAAACCACAAATCTGGTTTATTTACTTTCTTATATATTTGAATTGCCAAGTCAAATTTAATTTTAAAAGCATTTCCTTCCTATATAACAAGTGAGACCTGGATCTATGAAGCTTTGTTTTGAATTAAAGAACATTAACTCTGAATTGGAAATTAAACTGAACTAAGGGAAAACAACAGGATACCTATAATCATTCTTTTTTGTGTGTGTGGAGGGGAGATGGAGTCTTGCTCTTTTGCCCAGGCTGAAAAGCAGTGCCTGATCTCAGCTCACTGCAATCTCCGCCTCCCGGGTTCAAGCAATTCTCCTGCCTCATCCTCCCAAGTAGCTGGGATTACAGGCCCACACCGCCACACCCAGCTAATTTTTTGTATTTTAGCTAGACACAGAGTTTCAGCATGTTGCCCAGGACGTCTTGAACTTGAGCTCAGGCAATCCGCCCGCCTCAGCCTTCCAAAGTGCTAGAATTACAGGCATGAGCCACCACGCCAAGCCTATGATCATTCTTTTAATCAATATATTCCAGTTATGTACGATAGTTCTAGTGCTACTGTTCACTTTGCAACTTTTTTTTTTTTTTGAGACAGAGTTTCACTCTTGTTGCTCAGGGTGGAGTACAACAGTGCGATCGCAACTCACCACAACCTCCACCTCCCAGGTTCAAGAGATTTTCCTGCCTTAGACTCCTGAGTAGCTGCGATTACAGGCATGCACCACACCACACACGGCTAATTTTGTATTTTTAGTAGAGACGGGGTTTCTCCATGTTGGTGAGGCTGGTCTCAAACTCCCAACCTCAGGTGATCCGCCCGCCTTGGCCTCCCACAGTGCTGGGATTACAGGCGTGAGTCGCTGCACCCGACCACTTTGTCCCTTTAAATTTTTGCAGCTATTCTAGAAAAGTTAAAAAAGTTTTACAGTCTTTGTTGTCCTTCCCTCCATTATAACTACCCTTCTATTTCCTGACTCTTTGCACTTTGTATTTCACTTTAGACAAGAAGCTAGAGAATAATCCCGGAAGGAAAACTAAAGGAAAGAAAAACCAGAAGCATTTAATCTTGCTCCATTGCCTTTCTCTAGAAAAACATCAACTCGGGAGAGAGATCCAAGATGGCCGATTAGCAACAGCTCAGGAATGTAGCTCCCAGTGAAAGCGCAGAGAACGAGTGGACGCCGCACTTTCCGACGAATTTTTGTTGCCCATAGACCGGGAGATTCCCGGCAGAGGAGCCACACGGG